>PVKN010004971.1:0-19638 GCA_004027915.1 Capromys pilorides
TCATCTATTTCCACGTGTATATCTCTGACTGGATGCTGTTAGCCATATAAACCCAGGTACGGGAAGTGCCTGGCGCGCAACACGGTAAAAGCCGTCTAGGACGGACGTTAAGAGGTTGTCGCCCAGTCAATAAAGGAGCTTGTACAGACAGAGGTGTTCGTGTGCCTTATTCTGCGGGACAGAAGCGGCGCCGGACAGAAGATCAGTTGAATATTGGAAAAAGGTAGCCTTTAACATAATCAACTGCATGGTTTTAAATGCATACATAATCTACAAGGAAACAGTTAAGAGTAAAGCAATATCTCGGTGTACTTGCATCAGTAAATCTGAGCACGCAACTTCCACAATTGGTAATGCACCGTCAGTTGTCCACAATGTTCGAAATGAGCTGGGTTTTCTCAACATAAAATCTCAGCAGCACAATCGTGCTGCTTGGGACTCAAACGGTTAATTATGTTTTTCATCAGTTGTAGATTTTGTTTCAGAATGTTTATACTTACTCATTTTCTGGGTTTTATTCATCAAGCTGGTACCCAAATTACTTCTCCCATATCTGTAATAACACAAGCAAAACCTCTTCCCCATCTCTGGATAACTCCTGGAACCCATTGATCAATATCACTTAGAAAGAAAACAGGCTATTATAAAGGAATACTCACTTCCTTTGTCCAATGACAGCTGCCGTAGAAGATCCATCTGGCAGCCGATTTAAGAAATTTAATGTGAATAAAGCTTTTTGTGTTATTAGCCTTGGTGTATTCATATGTATTCCCATATCATTCCCCCCTTTTTGTTTAATAAGCATCTCTTTTAAACTTATATTAGCTCATTCTACAATTGCTTGACCTTGAGGGTTATAGGGAATACCTGTAATATGATTAATGTTCCAATGTTTAAAAAAGAATTTTTAAAACTTTACTAAGACAGGCAGGCGCATTATCAGTTTTAATCTGATGTGGGACACCCATTATGTTAAATGCTTCTAACAAATGTTGTATGACATAATGACCCTTTTCACTGGGTAAAGGGGTGGCCCATTGAAAATCTGAAAATGCATCTATGGACATATGAACATACTGTAATTTTGCAAAAGAAGGAATATGAGTGACATCCATCTGCCACAGCTGATTGGCTGTGTTTCCTCTTGGATTTACTCCTTGAGGAAAGTGATGGCCTTGTAGAGCACTGCATTGTAAGCAAGAGTTTAAGATATGTTGTGCCTGTTTGTGTGTGATATTAAATTTATGGATAAGCCCTTGTTTATTAGTATGAGTGGAAGCATGGAAATCCATGGCAGCTTGAACATTACCTATGAGTAATTGATCTATCCATTCATTTCCTACTGACACAGGGCCAGGCAATGCAATATGAGCTCTAATATGCATAATGAAAAGAGGCTGATTTCTATTTCTGATAAGAAGTTGCAGCATGGAAAATAACTGTATTAATTCTGAACCATCTGCAATTAAGATAGCAGTTTCTATTTCTTTTACTCTATGTTCGGCATACTGGGAATCAGTTACAAGATTTAATGGGTCACAGCAATCTTGAAATAACATAATAATGGCAGCTAACTCTGCCTTTTGAACAGAGCAAAAAAGGGTTTGTTCAATTCTAGTTTTAGGACCTGTATATCCTGCCATGCCAAGTTTATTGGCATCAGTAAAAAATGTACCTGCTTTAGGAATAGGTTTAGTTTTAACAACAGAAGGTAATATCCATTGGATTCTTTTAAGAAATTGAAGCCATTTATTTTTGGGGAAATTATTGTGAATGTCGCAAATTGCCATTCATTTGAAAGTTTGTATTGACATAGAATTTCTTGTTGAGTAAGTGGCACTATAATTTGTTGGGGATCTATGCCAATAAGATGGCGAAGTCTTAATCTACCTTTAGTAATAATTTTACAAATTTTAACTAGATAAGTGGATAACCTTTTCTGCTCTTTATTAGGCAAAAATAACCATTCTAAAATACAATCTTCCTGCCAAAAGATCCCAGTAGGTGAGTGTTGTGATGGAAAAACAACTAGTACAACCAGTTGATTAGGATCAATTCTATCCAAATAAGCAGTTTGCATAATTTGTTCAATCTGTAAAAGTTCCTTTTCTGCTAAAGTACTTAAAGATCGGGGACTATCTAAGGCAGGGTCCCTTTGTAATGTAAGAAATAAGTTTTGCAGGGCATAGGTGGGAATTCCTAAGGAAGGTCTAAGCCAATTAATGTCTCCCAGCAATTTTTGAAAATCATTTAAAGTATGTAGGCAATCTTGCTGTAATTGAACCTTTTGAGGTCAGACACGGGTTTGATCTAATTTATTATCTAACTATTCAAAAGGTGGTTGTTCTTATATTTTTTCTTGGGCTATAATTAATCCATATTCTCTTAAAGCTGACTCAGCCTTAGTAATAAGTTGTTTCAATTTATTTTTGTCAGAATGGGCAAACAGTAAATCGTTCATATAGTGTAAAATTAATGCTGAGGGAAATAAACATCTTAACTTTTCCAGAGGTTGGTTCACATAAAACTGACAAAGTATCGGACTATTTAACATACCTTGAGGCAAAACTTTCCACTGATACCTGGGAGTAGGTTTGTTATTATTTAAGGAGGGAATCATAAAAGCAAACTTTTCTCTATCTTGAGGCTGAAGAGGAATAGTATAAAAGCAATCCTTTAAATCAACAATGGTTAAAAACCAATCCTTGGGAATTATACTAGGTTGTGGCAGGCCAGGTTGTAAAGGACCCATTGGCTAAATAACAGTATTAATTTTTCTTAAATCTGTAATTAGTGTCCATTTTCCTAACTTCTTTTTAATGACAAATACTGGGGAATTCCAGGGACTTGTTGAGCTTTCTATTTTGCCCTCATTTAATAACTCTTGTATTATTTTTTCAAGAGCCAAATGCTTCTCTTTTGTCAAAGGCCATTGCTCCACCCAAATAGGCTGTTTTGTTAACCAATTAAGGGGGAGGGCGAAGCTTGGAGCAATGGACATTACTCTAAATTTGAATTTAAGGCAAGGGTCCTTATCTCCTCGGAAATCGCAGGGATCTGTAAAGTAGCCCTCCCACTGAGAAAGCAGATCTCATCCCCATAAGTTCATCGCAATGTCTGCCACATAGGGTTGTAAATTTCCTCTCTGGCCCAATGCAGACCAACATATTTTGACTTTGTTAAATATTAGTCATGGTTCCTATTCCTGAAAATGTGACAGAAACAGGCATCTTAGGCCACTGACAAGGCCACTTGTTGGAGGATATAATAGAAACATCAGCTCCAGTGTCTGCTAACCCTTTAAGAACCAAGCCTTGAATAGTTATAAATAACTGGGGTCTTTGTCCCAGAAATGTCTGCTATCATAACAAAAAATCAGTGCTTCCGAATCCTCCTTTTCTTTTCCCTGGCATGCTGTTGCCTTTTACATAAGGCAGCAATAGCAACTGAGAAATCCTCTGTTTGCTTACTATCTGAAAGGGTACAGAGGTAGACATCATCACAAGAATTTCTCCTTCATAATCACTATCTATGACTCCTAATTGTACAAAGACACCTTTTCTAGTAAGGCTACTTTTCCCAATAATCAAACCAACCATATTTTTCGGTATGGGACCAAAAATATTAGTACAAATTTTATATACTCCATAATCAGGTTGTAAAAACTGATTTTCTATAGCTACAATGTCTAAGGATTGCTTTCTGGTATGGCATGAAAAAGACGTGAGACCTTTAGTTTTGGTTGATTATGGGGTTGTTTAAAGGAAACTGCCAATTTGTTTATCTCTGGGCCCCGAGAAAAAAGGTCCATTGTCCAGTTTCTCTGCTATTGTAAGAGTTGTCCATTTTTATCAAATTTGGGGCAACATTCATTTGCCCAGTGTTTTCCCCTTTTACATTTTGGACACAGTCCTGGTGACTTAGTTTTATCTTTACCCCTTTTCTTTTCCTTTTTACAATCCCTTTTCATATGCCCTACTTTGCCACAATTAAAACATTTTGTAAGATTTTGTTTATATGAAGTTTGCAAAGAGGCGGCCAATAAATTAGCTTTATAAGGTTCAGAACCAATATCTGCACAAGCCTTAATATATTCCTCCAATGAATCACCTTGAGCCTTTAATGGGCATATGACCTTCTGACATTTTGAGTTAGCATTTTCAAAAGACAAAGTTTGTAACAATATATCGCGAAGATCAACTTGTCTGACTGTTTTATCAATTGTCTCCTTGAGTCGAGAGATAAAATCAACAAACGGCTCATTTTGAGACTGTATTACTTTAGTAAAAGACTTTTGAGCTTCTCCCATTTTTTCGACCTTCTCCCTTGCTCTGAGACAACATAAACGTGTCTGAACAATGGCCATATCATCATACTGAAGTTGAGCTGTTGTACCAAACCATGCACCTGAGCCAGAAAGCTGGTCCGCTGTTATAGCAACAGGCGGATTTTGACCTCTGTTTATTCTGTCCTGGGTTTCTGCCTCATCTTTCCACCAGGTGCGGAATTGAAGATATTGTCCTGGTTCCAAAATAGTGTGGCACAATACTTCCCAATCATGAGCAATAAGCCTATGTTCATCTACCAATCCTTGTAAGAGGCCAACAACATAATTAGATTGCATTCCATATGACATAACAGCTTGCTTCAGTTCTTTGATTGTCTGAAAGGCCAAAGGTCAATAATCCCATTCTACATAACCATTTGGGTGTTGCCCATTTGGAGGGTGCTGTTGAACCACAACACGGCAAACTCCCAGTGGAGTTTTGTAAGCCTCTGGGTCTCCCTGGTTTCTTCCTTGTAATAAGCTTGAGTCACTGAGCCCCTAAGTCCAACAGCCAAGATAGGTTGCTTACACTCATATGGAGGAGCAGAGGGATTAGTTGGGGGACGAGGCAGAGGTTGAGTTTTAGTAAGCATTGAAGGTGGACTTGAAACATCCAGTCGCTTCACCAATTTGGATATCAGTTGTGTCAAATGTTCCACATGGCAGGATAACTCCTGGTTATCTACCTCTTTCTCCAACCCATTCCCCTGAACATCTGGAAAGTCCTCACAATCAGAGGACAGAGGTTGAAGAGCCGGAAATGTTTGTTTTACTTTCCGATTCTTTGATTTAGATTCTTTACCCAACAAGGACAAATTAAGAGATGTGGTACTGCTTTCATGTTCCATAGTGTCCTCATTGATTGAATCCCTTGTAAGACTGCCTTCCTGAGTCTGAGGAATCGGCTGCAGACTCAGTTCCTCAGAGTCAGACTGCAGGGGCTCCAGAACCACAGAAATAAGGTTACACAAAGACCACACACTTAAAGGAATAGGTTCTCCTTGGTGATATGCTCTGCACAGAGTTTTCATAACCTGTTTCCAAACTTTTAAGTTTAGGGCAGCCTTTCTCTTAGGCTGAAACCAACAACGATGTCTTTTTATAAGGAAAACTAATTCTTCAAAACTCTTTGGTTTCACCTTTACCCCCGCTCCTTTGAGTAGTATCTGAATAAGATGGACATACTCATTTTCTACTGAAGTGGAGCTTCCCATTACTCTGAACTATTGCCGGTGGTCTCGCCTAACCTGGGCATACTTTTCCCACTCGGTCAGGCCTCTCTTAACTTACCCCTGGTTGTCTTCCATGCCCCACGTTGTGCGCCACTTGTTGTAGGTTGTGTGTTGGTGCCAAAAGAAACAACAAGAAGACCCAATGAAGGTAGCTCAGAGGACTCACTGAGATCTGTCTCTCTCAAAGTGAGCCCAGAACCTCAGAAGCATGTTCCTTTTATTTAGGTCATACAACAGAAGGATTACAGGGAGGAGAGGAGATAATCAGCAATGTCTCAAGTAAGGGCAGAGACATCAGTCAGGATAAGCTATTACCACCTTTTTAAATCCTAGTTTTCTGAAATCCCCAAATAACAGATTACAACCCACCCTAGGTTTTGTTTAATGTTTTTTTTGGCTTCTTTAAGATGCTAGTTTCTTATCTTTACACCTAAAAGTCCTTAGGCTGCCCATGAAAATCTTTATCAGCCGAGTCTTTCCACAAAGGTGTGCCACTCCTGGAGGACCCAGTCCCACCCTGAGAGTCTATGTAAAAATATTCCTTGATTTTTAAGAAACACTTGTTGGACCTGGGAGATAGCTCAGTGGTCTAAGTACCTGCCTGGCAAGTACAAGGACCCATGTTTGATCCCCAGTACCATGTGCCAAGCTGGCCCCACCCTGGGCCCACTAAGCTGGCCAACGAAGCCTGGCATGGTGGTGCATACCTGTGATCCCAGCACTGGGAAGGCTGAGACAGGAGGATCACTACAAGTCTGAGCTGCATAGCAAGACCCTGCAAGAAATATATGAATTTTTTAAAAAATAATAATTGTTTTACAGCGGGAAAAATACTTTCTAGGTTACCATAAACCACTCATAGCTAAATTACTTGAAGACTCTATTTATTCCCAATAGATACGTTTACGCCATTTTCATCATTGTAGCTCTTCTGTGTGTGGCACTAAGCGCATCTGCACATGCAGCCCTCACCTCGAGCCATCTCCAGAACCGAGCCCCACAGCTGTTCTTAAACAGTGCCTTTCTCAGGCTCTGAGATGAGCGATTATTCTCTACAAAGAGAGAGGCTCGGGCTGTCTCTGCAAAGGGGATCATAAGACGTGCATCACAGAAGAGGAATCCCTTTATGACCAGCTTACTTCACTTAGCCTGGGGGCCTCACGGCCCATCCTGGCACAGCTCCAAATTCCCTTCCTGTTTAAGGTGGGCTCCTCCACGGTACACATGTGTACGCACCCATCCCTGGATACCCGGGCTGCCTTGGCCTCTCGGCTACTGTGAAGAGCTTTGCCATGGACACGACAGTACAAGAACCTGCTCACATCTTTAATTTATTGTTACAGATGGGAATGCTCCCGGAAGTGGAATTGCTGGAGCCTACACAACACTATTATTTTTGAGGAACTGTCGTATCGTTTTCCATAGAAGGTGCACCATTTCACATGTCTGTCCACCAAACACTTTTTTAGTCTTTCTTTTAAACTGAAAATACCTGGTCCAGATCTTTTTTTTTTTTTTTTTTCTTTTGTATTTTAGGGAAGGGTCTACAGAGTGCTCAGGGTTTCACTACCAGATTGGACTCTCGGTGATCCGCCTGTTTGCAGCCTCCCAAGAGCCACCATGCCCAGTCTCAATTGTGGTCTCAGCATGCCCAAGGGGCGGGGCCAGCATGGGGATCAAACCCCCATCCCTGCGCCTGCTTGTAGGCACTTTAATCTGCTGAGCTATTTGGCTGACCCACCAGTCCAGACCTTTTTGCACATTTTGTTGGGCAGAGATATGGAAAAGACTTTCAACATTCTTTTGTGTAAGTTTTTAAGGATAAACTATTTGAAGATTTCTGGGGGATAGGTTCTATTTAAAATATCAATGAATTGTTCATAATGTCTTAAATAGCATTTTTATACCAAGTTAAGCTTTTCGCATATTACACTCAGGTATTTACTTAACCCTTCAAAGACGGCCTGTCATTTGACACCCTCATGTAGGATAGGCTCCATGGAGTAGTCGCTGGTGTCACCTGGAGAGCTTAGGCACTACTTGGATACATCCACATTAGGAGGTGGAAGCCATTGTCCGTTCAGTGCTCCCCTGGGCCAGTGAGCTGGGCCTGTGACCTCTCACCAGAGCTGTAGGATCCCCACCTTGTGGGGCTGGATCCTGAGAGCAGCCTCATTTGCCTATTGCTGGCTCACCAACTGCTCCACTGCCTTTGTTTGCACGCATCCTACCTCCCTTCTATCCTGGGAAATAGCTGCTCACCAGCTGTGCCATCTTCAGAGCCCTCTCAGAAGGCCAAAGGCAGGACGAGGCCCTGAGCTACCTCCCTTGGTCTCAGGCCTGATGCACAGAACCACACCCTGTCCTATGGATAGCTGGTGCTGTGACCCCTCCAGTGGGGGCTTTCGGTGCCAGGATAGATACCTCCATGGCTCTGCTCCTGGTCCAGCCCAGCCCGTTTTTCTGCATGGCTGGCAACAGCCCCAGGCCCACAAGCTGGCCCACCAGTTGGACTGGTGTGCTGGTGCCTGCAGCCTGGTGCTCTAGGACTCACCTTGCTGTCTGTGTCCTGAGGACTCTGGTCAGGAAGCTGCTGCGGGAGCATGATCCTCCAGATATTCTCCACCTTATCCACAGAGATCCCAGGCCGGACACTCTGCAGGCCTTGGTGCAGATTCCTGACGTGGGGAGAAGCTGTGAAGGCCATGGCTGGGCTGGGCTGGGCTGGCCTGGAGGCTGTAGGTGAAACAGGACGGGTATCAGGACTCTTCAAATGATGCTCATCATGGGGTGAGTCAATGAAGGGCCAATGCGGGTGGGGGAAGGGGCATGGCTTACCTCCTGGAGCACAGGGGCCGAGGGAAGCTTCACCCCACACCTGTAGCCACCAGGACAAGAGTGACTCCCGAGACCAGAGCTCCAGCTCCCCCTGGCCCTCCTCTAAACTCTTCTCCTGGTTCTCATGAGGCTCTTTGCCCTGAAACTCCTTAGCCAGCAGGCGCAGCTTGGCCCCTCCAGCCTGTGGCCACTTCTCCAAGAGGACCCCGACTCTGAGCCCTTTCGCCCAGCTGAGAGCCTCCCAAGGCAGGGACCGTGAGCTCAATAGAGGGTGGTGGAGGGCTGCTCTGGCCAGCCACAGCTGGAAGAAATCAAACTTCCTGTCCTCAGTAAGCAAGCCAGCCAGCACCTGAGATCAGGATTCAAGAACTTGGGGTGGAAACCAGCCACGGGAGGGTGTGTGGCTGCCCTGCTGGCCCCGCCCTGGGCTCTGAGCTCTACGGGCACCCACCTGGCTGGGGCAGCTCATCACCACGACCTTTCCAAGAGGCCACTGAAGCTTATGCATACGAAAGAAGCATCCTGGGCTTCCCATGAGGGTGACCAAGTTCCTTTGGGAAACCACAGTGTGATTCTTCCACCAGAGAATATACAGGAAATACCTAGGCTGTGTCAGGCAGTTCTCATGGGCAACTGTCTAGACTAGAGACTGTTACCCCATTTCATAGATGAAGAAACTGAGGCTGGAATGGCCCAGGAACCTGAGCAAGGTTGGTGGGCAGATAGGAATCCACTGTTCTTAGCTCTACTGCTCATGATGTGTGTTGTTGCCCGGGCTTTGTGTGGCTCACCACATGGAATGGGCAGAATTAGGAGTAGGGGCCATGTGTCATGGCCATACAAAAATGGTAGTGGATCCCAGGGTGGTGGCAAAGACATTGCTATAAGAAGCTGGTCATGTGCAGCTGTGGCCGGCAGCTGGCCTTTGTCCATGTCACGTCGAAAGTGTGGCTACGTCTGTGGGCTGAGTCATCCTGGGGGGATGTCACCAAAGACCTTGAGGCACACACCATCTCTCCAGGATGGCTGCCGCTCCTTGCTTGGTCCTGGCGGTGTAGTCCTGTCTGGCTCAACACAGCAGCACCTCCGATTCTGACCTCAGTTCTCTCCCTGATTCTGTTTGCACACTGAACCGGCTGAGGACAGGATCCAGCTGGCCCACAAGGTCAGCACTGAACACGGCTACTGAACTTGACTGGTTCTGTTCCAACTGGGTTTCCAATCAGAATCATGGAAAGAATCAAGTTCTCAAACCAAGGTACCACTGGACTTTCTCCTCCATCAGAGGGAGCCATTCTCAGGCCCTACACCCAGGTATTGAGAGTGGAGCCTGCAAAGGAGGCCCTGCTGCCCATGGGCGGCTGGGGATTCTATGGAACCTTCTGCAGGTGCTGCTCAGCTCCTCCCAGGTGCTGGCAAAAATGACACTTAGAAGAGAACAGGAGGCTGAGTGCACGCATAACAAGACCCTGTCTGAAAAGCACAACAAGACTATCCTCTCACTGCTGTGCTGTGTTACACTGCTGTCCTAAATCTGGGCCCATGTACATAGGTATGAATGTATGTATGGGTCTCTTTCCGGCCTCTTTCTCTTCCAACAGTGTGCTTAGGCATCTCTATGTTGCTACCTCATGCTCATTGCTATGGCTTTAAAGTAGGCCTGCATAGCTTGGAGCATCAGTTCCTCAACCCTTCACAAGGTAAAATTACAAATGGCTCAAGAGCTCTAACACTGGAAAATAAACATGTGAAAATAGTTAGAATAACCACAAGAAACATGTTGGCTATGGCCCTTGGATGGAACTATCTTCTAAACATAGTCCAAAGCAACAGCAAATGAAGAGTGGTTTATCTTGAGATGTTCAGAAGTGTAGCTTCTTATGGCCATCTATTAAGTTCAATAAATAAATAAAAGTAGTTACCAGAGGGGACTGTAGAGACAGCTCAGCAGTCTAAGCGCCTGCCTTGGCAAGCACAAGGATCTGGGTTTGATCCCCAGCACTACATGTGGGTGCACTAAACCCGCCACCAGGACGGGGCGTGGTGGTGCCTGCCTATAATTCCAGTGCTGGGGAAAATGAAATAGGAAGATCGCTACAAGTTGGAGCTGTATAGTGAGACCTCGTATCAAATACATAAAATTAAAAAAAAAAAAAGTTACCAGAGAGAAAACACTAGCAATATATAACCCAGGATTTGTTTCCAGGATGCATGAAGAACTCTTACAAACATAAAACTTAACTTAAAACATAATATAAAGGAACAACCCATTGAGAACAAAGATAAATCCACAGAAAAAGAAACATAAATTGCCTATTGCTCTGTGAAAAGACACTCAACCTCACAGGTAATTAATAATATGCAAATTTTAAAATGTCATATATTTTAAAAACCTATAACAGTGGCAAAGCAAGCACGAAGCCTGTGCTCAAAATATCAAATATTGGCAAGCATCTCGATTTACCTGATTGGCCAGGCCCCTCCTGTGTGAATGCGGGTACAGTGGAGCCGGGTTTCTCCTCCTGTACCCGTGGCTCACCCCCTTCCCGAGGGCACACAGGCTAAGGCAGGCAGGCACAGCCTTCCTAGCTGAGCACTGGATCGACTTCAAAAGGCAAATTTTGATGCAGAAGAGACGAACATTAGAGTTGGGGAAATTTTCCCTTGAGTTGTGTAAGGCAAAAATACCTAGTAATTTAAGCATTTACAAGCAGAAGCTCCCCTGGGGGCTGTCCCTCCATGCCATTGCCCGCCTGTCGCCTTGTGGGGCCACCTCTTCTACTTACAAGTAGAGCATGGCATTTGGACAAGCTGCTCCTGCTCCCAGGGGTGCCTTCCTCCCTGCGCCCTCTGCCTCACCTGCACAGAGTCCCACATGGCCCTTGCCCTACAGTAGGTGCCAGGTTCCACCGGGGGATGCTGCTAAGCCTGGAAAATTTGGTTGGGGGCATAGTTACGATGAGCTAAGGCTCCTCCCTGGCAAGCACTGCGAACTTGCCAGGTCTTTCATTAATGGATCTGTGAGCTGGCATCTCTCCCAAGGACATTTTCCCCTCACAGCATTAGACCGTCCCATGCCCAGTTCAGGGAACAACACCTCTCCCTTAGCAGAGAATGTGTCCTCCTGTGGAATCTTTGATCTCCTTTCTTGTCAGACAGAGCTGCTTTCAATCGCTTCCCGGCCTTGATGCAAATCAGTTGGGTGGGGAGAGCTGGATTCATCCTCGGTGGCTGGGCATTGTTGGAGGAAGGCCCTGCGTGAAGTTCAGCATTCCCTTCTCTCTCCCCCAAAAGACGGAGGGAGTGGGTCCTTCCAGGACAATCACCGTAATTTCATTTGCCATCTAATTAGATCAACCCCTAACTGGGTTAGGAAATCTGGCACACAGTGTCCAGCCACAGCAGGGACTTTCCCTCCCCCCCAGCGGAAGAAGGCTCTGACTAAAGCTCAGTCCCTCGCCTCCTTGACTTACAGCATGTGGCGGTACACTGTCCAGAGAGTATTTCAGGGCTCCTCTGTCGTCACAAGACATTGGTTCCCAGCCAAAGAGGTGACACAGGGCACTAGAGAGCACGTGGGTTTGCTGCCAGGTGCCTCTGAAGCCAGAGCTTAGTTCTGAGGCTCACGTGCGATCTTAAGCTTTTAACTTCAACTTCTGAGGCTCAGGCTCCTCACCCGTAAGAGGAAGGTGGTTCTACCTTATTAGCTGGTTGTGAGAGGAGTCGTAATGTTTGTAAACCCCCCGGCACATGGTGGGTCCTCAACCATGGTAATTTATTCTCTGAGGACAGAAGCTATGTCTCACTCTTCTCTGTGTCCCAGCATTAAACCACGGCAGAAACACTGGAAGGACCCAGAAAGTACCTACTGGGACAGACCATCCTTGGGTCAGATGGTTTCCTGGTTCAAAACCATTTCATCAAGTTCAATATGAACCCAGAGGAGCGCTGGAAATGCAGTTCATTCAGAAACTACCCTCCTGCCAAATCCGCACTGCAAAATAATGTACCCAGAAATAAAAGTGCTCACAGCAAAAGCAAAGGCCCTGGGTACTAAGAGTCAACAGTGACACAGAGGTCTGAGCTGTCACTGGGGAGTAAGCATTCTCTACCTCAGGTTTCCCCTGGGGCCCTATAATCATCACATCTTCTCGTGAAGGACGGTTCTGTGACAGTCTACAGTGTTTGCAGAATTGCCGAGCTGAGCCACATGATCTTATTGTCTTCGGAACCACCCTTATGGCCCAAAGCCTCTCCTGACCTTGGTACAAAGCTTCCCCACATGCACACGGCCTCCGCCTCTGGCTTCCTCCACTGTGGTTTTAAATGGTTGCATATTTAATCCATCAGAATGACCCAGGAGGAAGCAATTGTCCTTAAGTGGGTCACTCCCTGAGGCATGGTGGCAGCCTTCCTCTGAGGAAGAAACTAGGTCTTCACAAAGAGCAAGCACTCAATCAAAGGCTCTGCCGATGAGAGAGAGGTCACCACGGGTTGGGAGCTCTCCTTGGGAACCAAGCTTCCCTCTTGCCCTCCACTTAGAGGTGAAGGACCAGGTGCAGAAAGTGACTGACTTAGCCACCACCCCAGAGCTACTCGGTAGATGGGCTGGAACCTGAACCCCAGTGTGCCTGAGCTCGAGTCCCTGCTGTCCCTCAACACTGTGTGTGAGCAGGGAGGCTGGTGTGCACAGCTGGCTATGAGTGCCACGCCAGAGGCACACCTATCAGGGACTGCCGAGGACCAGCCACTCACACAACTGAGGCAAGGCATCCAGGCCCCCACTCCATCCACACTCACAGGTGGTGTTGTAAAGATGAGGTGGAGGGGACCTCGCTGCACATGTGCAATAAACAGAAGACCCGCTAGGCAAGCCCTGGCCCTGGCTGCTTGTAGGGCTCAGGTCCCAGAGACACCAGCTGAAAGGCTGGCCTTTGGGGGGGCAGAAATCTAGGCCTCTCTTGCACCTCACTGTTCACACAGAGCTCACAACAGCCCTCCCATCCTTGGATGCAAGCCAGCCCACCACTGCATTTCCAGGCTGAAGGGCAACACTATACGTGAGCTAACAGTGCAGACTCCGGGGACGGATTGCCCATGTTCAAATCCCAGCTCCCATGTGTATGAGGTAGGTGGGCTTCTGCACATAGCTCAGTCATATGAGGATAATTCCGCCTACCATGCATCATGGTGAGGACTAGGTGACTGGGTGCTGAGTATAGGAGAGGAACCGCACTGTCATCAGTACCACCTACTGTGGTGACTTTTCAGCATTCCTGCTGAAGCCAGGCTTTGCAGGAAAAGTGAGAGACCCATTATCCAAAAGCGAGCACTGTGGCTACCGTGCGGAGAAGGCAATTGGGACCTCAGGAGCGGCTGTGCAGACCACAGGGGAGCTGTTGCCAAGCCCAGGTGAGCTACATGGGGGTAGATGAATAGCAGCAACAGCTGTGCTGAAGGGGCTGGAGCAGGGCGAGAGGTCGGGGCCGGATGGCAGTGGGAGCCCTGTGAAAGGGAAGAGAGAACTGTTGGCCTCTGCCTGCTGACTGCCAGGACTTGGGCCCAGCTTTCCGCCACACTTGCCCCTTCCACAGTCCATTTCTGCTTCTCTGGACCTTCCGGAGCATCTCTCTCCTCCAGCTTCTCTTCTGACCAACACCAGGAAGGAGAGTGAGAAAAGAAAACGTCGTCCATGACTAGATTGTATAGTGGAAGCTGCCAGTGCCCTGTGGGATGAGCGTGGGACGCAAATCCTCTGCCTCCCCAGACACGCAGGGAACAATTGCGCATGCAGGTGGAATGCCTCTCCTCCTCTCCTTGACAGCCAGCATCTCAAGGAGGCTTTGCAGTGCCTGGGCTCTGCTGAGACAGAGGCTCCTGCTTGCCATCTGCAGATTCAGTGATGAAGTCAGGCAGCTCCCGGCTGGATAATGAGCTTCTAACTTTTGGCAGGGCCTGGAGTTACAAGGCGGGGAAGTGGTGTGCGGAGGAGCAGCGAGCGATTCCAGGAAAGCACACCTGAGAACTGCAGGGAAAAGCGATTTCAAGGTCAGGGATGTCAGGCAGCGCTGGCCCTGTTACTGAGATGGGACAGTGGCTCCCGGGAGAGATAAACCACAGCCCAGCCCCAGACAGGGGACCAGGGTCCAAAACTGGAAGTCAGGGTCGCAGTTCCCACTCAGGACTTCCTTCCTTCCTTTAGCAAGTATGTAGTGAACATCTACAGTGCACCAGGCCCACAGAGATCTTCTGTAGGAACGGCGAAGGGCTGGGCGGAGGCGGAACTGGCAAGGACACGGAAAAATCACAATGCAGGCGTGAAACTGGCGCAAAGCAGGTGCTGCTGATAAATACCCAAGGGCGGTGCAGGGCTCAGTGTGGCCAAAAAACAGATTATAGGTTTGGTTGGATGCTTCCAAAACAGGTCCCAGCCCTCCCTGCCTCCTAGAGCTCACACACTAAGTCTTCTCCCCTGGATGTGAGGGTGACACATGGCTTGCTTCTGACTCACAAAGTATAGGATAGAGGTGCCATAGTCCTTTTCTTCATCATGGGGATGAAACAGCCAGCTCCTGTACCTTACAGAGAGTGAGTGAGGCTTATTTGACCCACAGTTGGTGGGAATTGCTGTCTATACTGGAAAAAGAAAATTGGGCAAAAGAAAACTGCTCAGCTTACAGCTACCTGGAAATGGAGAGAGAAGGAGGGGAGCCAGGGGGAGGAGCCAGGGAGGGAACACCCTTCCAAGCCACGCCCCCAGCAACCACTTCTTCAGACTCTACTTCCAAAGAGCAAGTCAGCCCTACACCCCATAATCACCTTCCCAAAGCCCCACCTGTCAGCGCATGTGGCTCTTGGGGGACATCGAGGTATAACCAGAGGTGACCAGTGCATGGGATGTATGTGTGGAGGTGGTTATACTACAGATGGTCACCAGACCATCCTCTGCTGGCTTTGAGTGAACCAAGGGCCTCCTGGGAGACATGAGGCAGAGAACACAGGCAGCCAGAGGAAACGAGGCATCAGTCCCGCAGAGCAAGACACCACCTGCCAGCAGCGTGGCGCATGGAAGCAGATCCTCCATCAGCTGAGCACTCAGATGCCCCTGCAGCCCTGGCATACGTGCTGACCTATGCTTGTAGGACATAAGTAGAGGACACTAAAAAGTCGTGGCCAGAGCCAGGACCTCCAGAAACCCCGAGACAGTAGCTATAGCACCTATGACTAATGGACAGGGAAAGGGAATGGTCAGAAAGGAGGACAGGTGGTGGGTCATCTTGCAGGCCACAGAGCCAGGGCTGGACCTAGGAGCCCCAGGCTTCATATGCCAGTAATACTTGCAGGATGCCAGCAAATGGGGTAAAGGGACTGTGGGTCTGCTATCTATGGATGCCAGCGAGGGGGAGAAAGGATTGCTTTTACCCGCAGCACAGGGTCCCTGAGGATGTGTCCTGCTAGTCACAACATTTGATGACGAAAGCTTCAGAGTTCAGTCTAAAAGCAGAGTATGGACTCCCACTCCACCCTTGTTCTGGCACCAGGGATTGAACTCAGGACCTTGTGCTTGCCAGGGAGGAGTGTATGCCGCTGAACTATCTCCACAGCCCCTTTCTCCTTGTTAAGCAAGCACCACAAAACCACAAGTGTATAGATCTCTGTGCTCATGTCACATAACAAAGGCAGCTGTGTCTGCTGCGCCATGGACCTGAGTCCATGGTCACTCAGGCTTGTGAGAGCTTAAGTAGAGGAAATGGTGAAGCCAGGGCCAGACCCAAGATGACTGGAGAAACCTCCCTGGAAAGGATCCTTTCCCCAGCATACTCTTCCCCGATTTATTTTTCTTCTATCTTTCTGAGACAGTGTCTCCCTATACATCTCAGGCTGGCCTTCAGCCCACTTTATGGCTGGTCATGAACTTGCAACATTCCTCCTGCTTCTTCTTCCCTAGTGCTGGGATTACAGACCTGTGCTACCACATCCAGCCCCGGCTGTTTTCTCTATGTTATGACTGGATTCTTTGGGGTCTCTAACATGTGCAGTCTTCCAAAACAAGTGTCTCCTGCATGGTAGCATCCCAAGGAGTTACCTGAGAACCCTTTGAAGATGCAGGTTAACCCTCAGTGGGTCTACAACAGGGCTTGGCTCTCGGCCGTCTAGGACTCCCTGGTGACACCAGTGACCACACTCTGAGCAATGAGGATATTCTCAGTGTGGCCATAACTTGACTAAAATCACGGGGAAGTTTTTATAATCCCAGTGGCCAAGTTGCACCCCATACTGAGCAAAGCACAATCACTGCAGCAGGCCAGGGCCGGGTGAGACAGCAAAGGGGATCACCCAGGCGGCTGAGCCACGCCCTGGCTAAGCTCGGACTCCGCAGGAGGCAGCCAGCACCTTAGGACTCCGCACACTGTGCCCCTGAATGCCCAGGACACCCATGCTGCAGGCTCTTGGGGCTCCACCCTGCAGAGGTCTCAGAGCGCGTGGGCTTGGTGGCGCTGCTGCTGCTGTGGTGGGCCGCTCTTGGGAACCTGCTTGCTGGATGTCAACTCAAGGCGTGTAGTCAGCAATGTGAAATCAATAGTTATTTTCAATTAGAACTTAGTTTTCCAGCCCTGTCTTATTAGCTAATCCAGGCATCAGCTCAGGCTTAGTCCGTTACTGCTCGTTAACACAGAACTCCACTCACTGCCAGGGCAGATGGCTGGCAGCTGGCAGGGAGGACAGACTTCTACACAGAACCACCAAGCGCCCAGCCACGGGAACAGGAGCACGGCTGCCCAGAAGGGCAGGGCAGGGCAGCAGCCAAGCCCCCAGAAGCCTCTGCCAGCCTTGGTCCTCTTGGCATTTCCACTCCACTCACCTTAGCTCTCCCTGCCTCTGGGTCCCCTGAGTCAATTCCTAAATGACTCCATTTGTCATCCTGGGCATTTCCAGTCCCAGTGAACCTCAGCTCCACCTAGAGGAGGGTGGTGAGCAGAGACCGAGCTACTCAACTCTGCTGACCCCCTATGCCACCATGAAGAGCAGCGGATGAAGCAACCCCGTGGCCTCCCAGCTCGCTCCTGCTGTAATGAGCCTGAGGAGTTGCTCATCCACCAGGCCCATTTTTCCAGATGAGGCCTAGAGAGCACACGCCTCAAGGTTTGCAAGGATGACAAAGAGGCACTCACATGTGAAAAACGATGTCCCGAGCCAGTGCAAAGACCTGGGCTTTCCTGTTTCTTCTGCCATGAATAGCCTGGGAGCTTCAGAGAAGCCACTTCTCTAGGTCTAGGGCAGAATCAGAAATGAGAGATCTCCCATTTACTGAGCAGTCAGGGAGTCTGCCAAGCACCAGGCCTAGGACCCTAATCAGCTCCAAACTAGACAGACCTGCGTCGGAACAGGCTTGAGCCTGCGGCACACAGCGGTGTGGCTGGGTCCTGTTTCCTCTCTTGTGTGTGTGTATAACTAAAATGTGAGAGCGCTCATCTTCTGGGCTGGGAGAAGATCCTGTGGCCACAAGCGGAGTCTGCAGAGCAGGCCCTGGCCTGCAGAAGCCTGGGAGGCCAGCAGACAGAGTCGCACAGTGGGCTTTTGCAGAGCCAGCTGTGGCACCAAATTCCATCGGCCAGGGTCTGTGCACCTGCCTGCAGGACAGAGCTGCAGCTCAGGTCAGTGCAGTGGCAGGGTACAGGGCCAAAGGCAAGCAGCTGCTGGCTCTGCTCCTGCTCATGGGCTGAGCTTGGGGCCTTGTCCTAGCTCATGCCTCAGCTGCCCTATGTAAGCCAGAGAAGAACAGCCGTCCTGTCCAACAACACATAGACCCAGGGCTTAGTGGGCGTTGGCCAGCGGGCAGCCCGGTCCCCACTGCAGGTGGCTGCTGAGGCTGATAGCCACTCACACCCACAGAGCTTCCACTTGCTGCTGCTTCTAAACCAGGCCCGAGCTACCTGCTTGCACCCATTGTCTTATTTTGTCTCTACCATAGTCCTGGGGAGACAGCATTGTTCTCCCACTTAGCTTTTCAGAGGTTAAAGGGAGACTCCGGAGGTGAAAGAAACAAGCTGTCCAAGGAGATGTGCTGGCTGTGGCTGGGGCTGTGGCTGGGGCTGGGGCTGGGGTGTCCAGCATCGTGTAGAAAATCCTGTGCCTCCGAAGTACACAATTCCTGTTCCCCTTCCCAGACTTCCTTGCGCACAAAGCTGGGGACACTGTAAGTGTCCATGACTTTTCAGGGGAGTGACTGAAGGAGATGGACGGATGGCAGAATGCCCATCTCAAGCAGGGGGCCTGCCCCACATTGTGGTGGGGCTGCAGCAATGTCACTCCCTTCCAGGTCGTAGGCATTAACATGGTGACAGTTGATGGAAACTATTGGAGAATTCTCAGAGCATTGATCAGATACAGTGAGTTGACCTGCGGCTTGGGAGTGAGTGACCAAGGGAAGGGCAGGACTGGGCTCAGGGCTGGTCTTTGTGATTCTGGGTGACCGACTTCGGTCCCTGAGCCTCAGCCCAGCTCAGTGTCCTCTCTGTATCACAGGGATGCCAGTAATGTTCCCATTCAGAGTTGCTCTGACATCAGAGGACAAAGAGCCATAGCTCAGCTCCAGGCCTGCACCAGGGGAGCAATGCATGGAGCTACAGTGAACAGAGGAGCAGGCGAGGTGCACCCTCTTTCCCTGCACCCCACTAGCCCTGCTCCCCCACGGCCCTGAGCTGACTCTGCCAGCCCCAGGCAACTCCCCTGGGCAGGACTGGCACTACCCCACGTGCAGCGCTGGTGTATAAGTTAAGCTTCATTGTGTCAGCTTGATTGCGTCACCACGGTGATTGATTGGTGGAGCATGTTTCTGGGTGCATCTGGGTGAGGCAGGAGGCATGCTCCTGAGGGCTGCATCCAGCCCTTGCCCCTTTCCTCTCCGGTGCCATCCCCCGCTACGTCCAAGTCCCTGTGAGCCAAGCAGCTTTGCTCTACCACGCCCTTTGCATGGCGCCTCCACCTCTGCTGTGGAGCCTCTGGAACATGAGTTAAAGCCTTTCTTTCTTCCATTGTGGTATCAGCAGCAGAAATCTGACTGATGTGCATGTCATCTCACCTTCCCATCCTCCTGACTCCTCCCTTTCCCGGGACCTGCTGCTCTGTGGCTCTTGTCTGTCAGTCTGTTCTCTTCTGTCCAGGGCCTTACTACTTTATGTTACCCTGGGCTCCATCCTCCTGACGAATCGATTTGGAATCAGACAACACCCAGGTCAA
>PVKN010004971.1:19738-32145 GCA_004027915.1 Capromys pilorides
GGGGGGGCATGTGAGATGCATCTGCAGGTGTCTCCTCCTGCCCAGACTACCGTGGACCAGCAGGCAAGAGCCAACTTTAGTCAGTCACTGGCCCATGAGCAGGCCCAGCCAACACTGGTCAAGCTAGGCCCAGACTGGCCGAACCACCAATCTAAACTCCAGGACTGATAAGCAATGATGAATGGCTGCTATTTCAGGCAGATGCATTTTGGAGACACTTGTTATGCAGCACTAGATCACTGCTACAACCAAGAGCTGGTAGACTGATGTATCTGGGAAACAGATACATCACGGTAGTACAGTCTGATAAAAACTTTTAGTGTATGTAGACAAGATGCATCAATAGAAACAACAGTATAATAGCAGACATGTGACCTCAGGAATGTGGTGTCATTTTGCTACCACAACAGCAGCCAGTTTGAGGACAAAGCTGACACTCAGCAGAGAAACAATCCTAGGATGGCAGAGACCCCAGTTTTGCACCCCAGTTCTGTGCTTTCAAGCAGACCAGATACCAGTCTAGGATGCCAGCCCAGGACAGCTCGGGAGCCAGCGCTGGACTGCGGTTCAGAGATGAAGAGACGCGCCTCTCGCTTCAGGCCCATCAGCCAGGCCTGCTGCTGCTGCTGCAATCACTGCTGCGCTTGGGCCCTGTGGCTCCCCCGGTTCTGCAGGACCAGCCCCCCAGATGCTGAGAGCCTCCCCTTCTGAGCCAGCCAGCTCCCCATGTCGGTGAAAGCCTGCGAATGCTCCAGCCTAAGTGCGGGGCAGAAACTACGACTCATTTTGGCTTTTGTCTTCAGCATACTCTCTGGGAAACACTCCCGAGGCACTGCATCTTTCAACGCGCCCCATGTCACTTGCAACTAGTGGCACTGCCTACCTAGGTGCTGGCACAGCTCCAACTGCTGTCCCCTGAGGTCCATGAAGATGGTGGGGGAACAACTGCAAGATACGAAGACAGCCAGGCTCCCACCCTCCCAAGGGAAGGCACGATGGTGCAGGGGACAGGAGAAGCTTGCACTCAGGAGCCCCAGGCCATCCACTGCTGGGAGGGCGGGACTGTGTGACCTTGGGTTGGGGGGGAGCTCTGGTTTTAGCTTCTGCAGGGGGCGTTCCGTGGAGCCTTTCCCTCTCTGCACTCCCAGGAGGCTATGAGAGCCTTTCTCTAAGCGTTGCCGCATCTGCAGCCTCAGCTCTGTACCAGTCTCAGCTCTGATGCCTCCATGCTGGGTGGAGGAGGGGTGAGTCCTAAACCAGCCTGATCTTTGCTTCTTCACGAGGTGAATAGCACTAATTCTGAGCTTGAGCACTAAAGCACAAGGTTAGGTAAGCACATGGCAGGTGCCCCAGGGATGGGAACTCTCTTTTCTCTTACTATTTTTGTTGTGGTTGTTTTTCTTGTTGTGTGACTTTATTAAGGGTGGTCAAAGGAGCACTGCCAGAGGTTGGTGGGATGGAGCCCACAAGCACATGGGAATGGAAACAGTCAGACGTCCTTATGCTGGGATCCACTCTGGGCTGGAACAATGTGGACCGCAGCGGGCAGTGCCATTAGAAACCTGGAAGGAATAAGCTACAAACACCCAGTAGCTGGAGATGAGCCCCGAGCTGGCCCTCGCACCTCGCTGGATAGAAACAGCAAAGCAGGCACAGCCTAAAATTAAACTTACTGCGTACTTACTCAGTGTCTTCTGCTCCTGGAGTCAAGCCTTTTGTTTTATTTCTTTAAAAAAAAATTCTGATATCGCTGGATCTTTTGCTGTCACAGTCCCAAGGGCCTGGATCCCAGCATGTTCATAATTGGAAACCATGTTTGTTGCAAGTCTGTCATAGGAAAAATTTGTTCAGTTTAGGTGAAAAACCACATCTGCCACAGGTGGTTTAGCCCACCTGCCATTCCTGGTGATAATTAACTCACCCTGACTGCCACGTTCAGTTCTCATCAATGCAACCTGCAAAACAGAAGCTTCTCGATGCTGGGCCAAATTTGGAACCTGGCATTTTTTTCCAGATAAGTAACTGTTTTCACAAATAAGAATACAATGACTTTAAGCAAGTGAGGGATACCCATTTGCCTCTGTACAAATTATCAGAGAAGAGGCAGGCAGGCGCTTCCAAGTCCAGCTGCTGTGACCACTGGACACGTGGAAGCCGGACTTGGAGACATCCTGGGAAGCATCCCTGGGCAAAAAATGAAAGAACAGCTTAGCCCAGGAGCTACGCCCTTGCCCACCCGCCAGCCAGAGAGACCACGCCCTGGCCTGGTGCTGTGTCCACTTAGCACAGCTAGAAATGCACTTTCCAGATTTTCTTTTCCTGAGGACTCCTAGCTTAGCATAGGAAAAAGCTGTATGCAGTGGGAGGTATGCAGAGAATAGGCCTTCTTGCGTTTGGGAAGGGGGCACAGGGCTGCTGGAGCTCCTGGCAGTGCCCTGCTGCTGTGTGGCCTCCTGACATGTGGCAGTTGGTCCCCTGGTGTGACTCCCCTGGTGTGACCTCTCCCTCATCCTGATGGCTTCTGCACCAACCCCTCAGCCCTGGGCTCATGTCCCCTGCATTTAGACTGAACATGCCCGGCCTGCAACCTCGGTCTTGCTTATGTCCTGCACAGCTCACACACATGCACCCTACATTTGTTTACTTAGATAACAGCTACCGTGGCATCCATTCATGAGGTACAAGCCCTGCTGTGAGGTCCACAGTGGGAAGGAGACAGGACGTGAGTGACAGGGTATTCAGCACAGACTGAGCCACTCCAGGGAGTGGCCAATAGGGGAAGAGAAAAAGGCCAAGGCACAGCTCAGGCTCCGAGGTGACAGACAGACCACGCATGTGGCCCCGCTGTGTCTAATCCTTATCTCCAGAATTGGTGAGCTCAGTCGTGAGACAACATGCGCTTTGCAGATGTAATTAATTACTGGCCTGGACATGTCGAGATGGTCCTGGATTATCCAAGGGGGCCTAAAGGGGTCACAAGTGTCCTGCCAGAAGGACAACCAATGCCCAGGAGGCGAGGGTGATGTAAAGCAGAAATGAGCTGGGGTGTGGCACAGCTGGCCGTGCAGCTGCAGAAGGGTCACAAGGTGAAGGAGGCGAATCTCCGAAGCAGCCAGGGCTCAGGCTCGCTGAGGGCCGTGCCAATCCTGCATATCCATCCGCTTGCACCCTCAAGTCTGCACCAGGCCAGCCTCCTCGGTGACTTGTCCTCTTCCTTGTCAGAATGTCAGCAACATGTAAGCACTAAGAAGCCGGTCACAGAGTCCTAACAATGCAAGGGGATACTTGGGATGAGCCATCAAACAAACAGCAATGGAGATTTTTAAAAGGAGATGCAGCATGCGCTCTGCTGTGTGGGGTGGGGTGGGGCGGGAGCAAGCTGCAGAAGCTGTGCCACAGCTCCCTTGGGCCAGAGGGACTCTGGAGACTGCCGTCCTCTTCATGCTCCTCTCTGGAGGCTGCTGGGACAAGGCAGAGCCACGCAACAGAAGCTCCCCGACAGGTGATCGACAGCCAGCTGCTGCTGAAGTGTCCCTAGAAAGGGGGTCCCCTGCTGCGCAGGGGACGCTCAGGCCCCCAAGTGGGATGGGAGGAGGCCAGCCAGAGATGTCATTCCTGCGTGGGCCACGCCTACCTCCAGTTAAAGGTTCCCATTTTGCAGAGGAAGGGGATCCAGTGCTCCCTCTCGCACTCTCCAAGAGCTTGGGTTATTTGGTGACACAGGTCAAGATAAGTAACAGGCTCGCCTTGGCCACCGTCTTACCCATGTCTAGCATCATGCTGCTCTGGACCCCAGGCTCTACAGTGATGCCTTTGTGAGGCTCCTGGGCCTGAGGCTCCTCACAGGGCTGCTCCAGACTGGAAGAGGACTCTTAGCTCCTCTGTCTCATCTTCTGTGTAGCCGAGTGAGAAAGAAGCCCAAGCCCAGAAGACGAGGCAGCAGTGCGTGCTGATCCCTGGGTGACGCCGCACCCACATGCTGCCGCTCGACAGAATAGGGAGGTCCTGGTGCCCAGAGGCGTCTTGGGCCAGCTGGTTGAGGGTGCTGCCAGCAGGGACCCTTCTGGACCCAGGCCCCGGCCTCATCAGAGGGGCGAGGAGCAGATCTGCAGGCCAGAGGCAGCAGGGTCAGCCCAGGTGCCCCGAGGCCCGCAAGGCTCTGCTCTGGGATCCGGGGCCATGAGAAAGGCCGGCCAGCAGCAGAGCAGGCCCCGGCTGCCAGAGCAGAACCATCTTCGGGCACTAAAAATTAGTAATGTGAAAAGCTGAGAAAGAACAAGACTACCAGCCTGCCCACTGGGCAGCTCAGGCAGACAGCGATGAGTTCTATTTTTATCGAGATGTAGCACTTCCCGTTAGACCCTGGGAAGGAGATGTGCATTGCCACGTGGGAGCAAAGTCGAATTCGGTGCTCTGAAAGGAGTGGCCCAAGTGGTAGGATGAGGGTGTGAAAGTGTGCTCACGAGCAGGCTTGTGAGCACCCGCCGCACCCTTCAAGGAGCTGGGCAATGCGGCTGCCTGCCCAGGAGCCCCACACTGGCAGCCCCCAGCGTCCCTCCCAGGCGCCACACATCTGCGCTGAGCTCTCGGAGCTGGCAGGACTGTGCTGCCGTCCTGAGCCTGCCGCCAGCCTCCACCCACCCCTCCCTGGTTTCCTCCCCACCCTCGGTCACCTCTGTCCCTCCGCCTCTCCCTGTGCAGGCCCACGCTGCACGGCTACTTCTCAGCTCTGTCCCTGAGGCCCCACAGAAGTGGAGACTCAGACTAAGTGGGAAGGGAGCCGCCAACATCTGTGTCCTCTGCAGCCAAGGGGCAGTGTGTGGAGACGACAGAGGCAGGAGATTCTGGGCACATCAGGCATGAGGAAGCCTGGCACAGAAAGCATGGGGTGGGCGGGCATAAGGTCACCAGTTAGAAGCCCAGGTCCCTTCCCTGCCGCTCAAGGCAAGGGCCTCCCTCGTCCCACCTCGCAGAGGCCAGGTGATCGTGTGGAGGAGCCAGCCCTGCCTGGCCTTGAGGACACCAGGAACCAGGGAAGGAAACACGGGTCCCAGCTGGAAAGGGGGTGCGAATGAAACTCCACATCCTGCCCTGCAGACACCCCTGCTTCCTTCTTCACAGCAGAGGAAGAGAAAAGTGAAACAAGGAGAAAAAGCAGCCTTCAAAGACTAGAAAGAAAACGGAGAGCTCACAAGCAAGAATAGGACGGTAAGAAAAGAGACCAGCAAAGGTACATAGATTTTTTTAAAGCACCATCAGAGTGAAAATTTCCTGAACCCAGAGTTGAGGAAAGTTGAGGAAACTGAAAAGACACAAGATGGGAGGTGGGGGGAGAGATGAATCTGATTCAAATGGGAAAAGACAAAATGAAAGAGCAGATAGGCCTCAGCTAACCTCCAGGGGGCGCCATTGTACCATTCGCGGCCAGTACGGTGCCCTTTCTGGTACCACTGGCCAAGGAGGACGTTTCCCCAGGGCCGGGCACCCATGTGCCCGAGCAAAGGCCTCCGACTCTACCCTGAGCAGCAGATAAACACTCACACCAGCGCACAGCACTGAACATTGAACATCAAAGGCAAAGTCCATAATGGCTGCTAGGATTTATTCAGCATCTAATGAATTCCTGGCACTACTCTAAGGTTTTGATGTAACTTCAGTGAGAAAAATGTATCACGTAAAAAAAAAAAAAAAAATGGAGCCCGGCAAGCGCAAGGCCCTGAGTTCAATCCTTAGTACCAAAAATATGTATATGTTGAAAAATAATAATGTCAAAATTCTCAACGGTAACTCATGTTTCAGAAGGTGAGGGAGTGAGGCCTTCAAAGTTGGGGGGAAAGACTGCCCATCCCAGAGCCCAATGTCGGTAACTCAAGAACGAGAGCAAAGTCAAAGCGCTTTCAGAGAAGCAAGAGCTTCGGCACATGAGCTCTGTGTCCACGCTTTCTCAGGAGGCTCCTGGAAGCGCACAGCCCGGTTGGCGGTCCTCCTCTAGGACCCTGGGCCCACACGGAGCACCTGTGCCCACCCCGCCTCGCACTGTTGCTCGTGCTGTGGACGCCCCACGCTGCTTGCCCTCTGCCTGTGTCCGACAAGCTTCACCCTGACTCCAACACTCCAGAAAACCTTCCCTGGACCCTGCAACTTCTCCAGCCAGGCCTGGTACCCCCGGCTCCCCCACAAGCCCACAGCCATGCTGCACTGTGAACAGCCACTGGGACCTTGAGAACAGAGACGACGCCCCTAGTTTTCCACCAGCAGAAGCAGGCGCACTTGGCCTAAGGTTGGTAAACGCAGGCGTGGAGTGGTCCCGTGGTGACTCTAGACTTGGTCTTGGA
Source organism: Capromys pilorides (assembly GCA_004027915.1). Classification (NCBI taxonomy): domain Eukaryota; kingdom Metazoa; phylum Chordata; class Mammalia; order Rodentia; family Capromyidae; genus Capromys; species Capromys pilorides. Next base: position 26,074 of record PVKN010004971.1, read on the forward strand.
CCCATCTGCACTAATGACGCCTACTTAATCCTTCTTTTCTTACACCCCAGGGCTACCCCACACCAGGGCACTTGCTAGCACTGCTTGCGTATCTGTGTGTGCGCTTCCCCCGCAGGAACACCCCGAAGCTCTACTCCTGAACATGGCTGCACTTGGAGACAGCAGCTCCGTGGGGGTAACAAGGCTGATGGCATAAGGCAGAATCCCCAGCAGTAGGACCAGTGTCTCCACAAGCAGAGGAAGAGCAATACCAGAATGCCCCTCGGTCTCTGTCTCTCTCCCTCCCCCTCCATCCCCTTCCCTCTTCCTCTTCCTCCTTCCTCACCCTTCCTCTCTCCACGCACAGGCATGGGCACTAGGGAAGGCCGTGGGAGGACCTGCTCAGAAGGCAGCTGTCTGAAGCCAAGACCAAGCCCTCACCAGAAACCAAACCCTACTGGTCCTGACTGTGCGGATTCAGCCTCCATGTCTATGAGGAAATAAATTTCTGTCATCTAAGGCTCCAGCCCCGTGGGGTTGTGTTACGGCCCCAGCCGGTGCCACTAACGCAACGCTCACCCGCGTGGCCTCACCAGCTTTCCGTCCGGGCTGCTGCCGCCGCATCCGAGGACCCTGGCCCACAGTCCGCCGCCGCACCAGCCAGCACATTCTCCGTATTGTACAGATTGCGGCTACAGCAGACCGCAGCTCTGGATGTTCGAGGCTGCGCAGTTCCAACTGGGGCAGTTCCAACTGCTCCCCGCACCCAGGAGCACTCCTGCTGCTGCTGCCCTTCCAGAATGGTCCGCCCGGATGCCTTCCACCAGCCCTACTGCACTTGAAATGCTGTCCGCGCTTCTTCCCCACGCCCTGGAGACAGACGCCTATGGCCACAGAGGCCTTCAGGGTTCTCGCTAGAGGCTGGCAGAAAACAGGACGCTTCGGGGTCTGGTTTGATGGGTCCACTGAGCTGCGCTAACCCCTTGTTTTGAAATCCCTGGGCACCACTTGCCTAAGGACCACCAGGGGGCGCTCCCGGGAAGGAAGTGCGCACCAAGCAGCAGCCTTGAAAGCCACCTTAGAACCGCATAGTATACACCTGGGGGGCACAGCTCAGGGGCAGAGCACTTGCATACGTTAAAGCCTGTGAGTGTTCAGATGTTTGGATCCCACAATTCCAATTCTGGGATTCCATCCTAAGGAAATGTCTAAGTGTAAAAATGTATGTGAAAACAACTACCTGTCACAGTATAAAACTGGGAAAAGCCTTCTCAAAACAAACAGAAAACAACCATGGAATGCGTGAGGGAATTACGGCAAAGCTACTCAAAGAAACATCAGGGTCAGGCATGCTTTACAGAGGGACTTTAGGGACACAAAAAAGCATATGACGTGAGTTTTAAAAGTAGGATTTACGGCTGGGCAAGACAGCCAGCCACTGAGACCGGGAGTGGTCATGCACGTCTGTAATCCCAGAGCTAGGGAGGCTGAAAACAAAAGGATCACTACAAGTCTGAGCTGCATGGTGAGATCTTGTATCAAATACATAAAAAATAAAATAAAGAAAGATAGCCATAAAAAATGGAATTATGCAGTAGATAGATAATCTCTTAGGGTTAGCCAAGTTATTCTATTAACCGTTTCCTCCTTTTTTCTTTGGTAAATAATATTCCATGGTAGAGACACACCACAGTTTAACCATTTACCTGCTGAAGGAAATCTGAGTTGTTTCTAATTTCTACTATAAATGAAGCTTGTGTACAGGTTTTGTGTAAGCATCAAGTTTATTTCTGGGTTCTGCAGTTGTGGCCTCTTTAGCTTTATGATAAACTTCCCATTTTCCAAAGCACCAAAGCATCACAGCTACCCAGCAGCAGGACAGCGGTGATTCAATTTCTCCGAGTCCAGCTGGTATTAGGTGGTTTCTCTGCTCCCCACATTCTGACATTCTGATAGTGGCTGGCAGCCCCTCACTCTGGCTTTGTTTGTTTGTTTATGCATTTAGTATAGGAACTACAGGGTCTCACTACACAGATCGGACTTGTAATGATCCTCCTGCTCCAGCCTCCCAAGAGCTGGGATGGCATATTCCACCATGCCCCGGCTCAGTTGCCATTTCAGCATGCCCTGGAGGCTGAGCCAGCACGGCATGCAGGAGATCGAACCCCCAGGCGCTGCATCTGCCTAAGCAGGCACTTTAGTCTTCTGAGCTATCTGGCGGCCCCTCACCCTGGCTTTAGTTTGCACTGCTTTAACCCATTTCCTGTTTGCCCTTTCAGTTCTTGCCTGGGGAGCTTACTAGTGCAGCAGCTACCCCACCACAACTCAGGGATTCCAGTCCTGACCTAATCCCAGACATCTGCCTTGAAGCACCTCGCTTTTGTGACGATTTTCACATCCCTCCGGTCAATAGTCTGCGGAAACAAAGGACATCACTCTGTCTAAGGCATTTCTGTTCTCAGCAGTGGCATTTACATTCCCAAAATACAGTAGCTCTCCATCCCTGGCAAGAAAGCACAGCTGCAGCAGGCGGCCCCAAGGGCGGCTGGCGCTGGAGGGCTCTCGGGGCACTCATGGGCCACCTGCACCCCTCCCCACTGAGCATCGGCTCCTGCCCTTGGCTCCACTGCTAATTAGGTTGTCAGCCTCTGCACTGCTGGGTGCGGGGTGTCCTTCACGTCCCCAGGATGCAGGGAGCACATGTCCAGGCCTTGGAAGGAGGCCCATGGGTGCATTTACTTAATGAGAGAGTCTCTGTGCAGGAGGAGTTCAGCAACTGATGTTTCCAAATCGAGGAGATGGCAAGGAGGGAAAAAGGGGAGCGAGCGATTCCGTGGTGAGCAAAGTTCAGACGTCTTAGGTCAGCGAAATTCCAGCCTCTGATAAGTCACTGCTGTCCCCAGTGGGCTGGCCTGCGCCTGAGGCTGTCCCCACCCATCAAGTGCGGAGTCTTTGCAGTAGGGTGCAGGCAGCCGGCCCTGGCTCCACTACAATCAAGGCTCAGAGCAGCCCTTGCCCCATCCTCCTCTGCCATCCTTTGGGGCAGCGCCCTGGCCCGCGCATCCCCGCAATCCGGGCTCCCTCAGCTGGTGGAATCCCAAACGCAGCTTGAGAACCACAGCTGTATTCCATCCACTGTGGACTTGCAAGGGGAGGACTTCAGAGCTGTGCCGTGGACAGCAGCTGTGCCGTGGACAGCAGCTACACCGCCAGCCTCACCTGTGCGGCCACATGTCCCCCTCCACACAGGAAGCAGATGCCTTCTGGCAGCGACAGCAGGACAGTGGCAGGAGGCCAAACACGTAAAATGCCACAAGAGGCGATCCACAGGGTTGGGCACAAAGCTAAGTGTGCTGGTGTGACAGCGGTGAGACAAGTCTGACAGCCCAGCTGTCCCCTGCAGGCCTTTTCTGGTCCACTTTCCACAGCCCAGTGGCAGCTGCCACTTCACATGCCTAGAAACTGGGCTGTGCTACTTCTCTGAGCTGTCTGTTAGTCCACAGAAAGGAGGGACGGCTTGTAGCAACTTATTAAAACAACACAAATGTGACTTGGCCTGTGTCTTTAAGACCCAGTCAATCTCAGACAGCTGGGGAGACAGCTCAGCAGCATAGCACCTGCCTGGCAAACACACGGTCCTGCGTCTGATTCCCAGTAACAACAACAACAACAAAAACCACCACTCAGAGCCCTAGCCACTGGGCTGTGCCATCTCTCCTTGGTGTCTATCTCCTGCTTCTCAAAAGCCCTGCTTTCACGTCTGCAAAGGGGCCGCCTGGGTCACTTCACCTTTTGCTTATAACCAGCAGATGGAAGGGCGCACACTTAGGGTGAGCCAGTGAATGATTCTTTTCCTTTTCAAATTATTTATTTATCTATTTGGTACAGGGTCTCGCTATGCAGCCAGACCAGCAGTGATCCTCCTGTCTCAGCCTCCCTTGCACTGGGATTACAGGCTTGCATCACCATGCCCGGTCCTGGTGGCCAGCTCAGTGCTGGACCATAGCACAGCATGCAGTACCAGGGATTGAACCCAGGTCCTTGAGCTTGCCAGGCAGGTGCTTAGACCACCGAGCTATCTCCCCAGCCCAGTGAATGATTCTTTAAGAAACAAGCTGAGGACTGGATTTAGCCTCAGGACTGTCGCTGATCTCCCCACATTTATTCTTTTTTTAAAAAAATATATGTAGTACAGGGTCTCACTACACAGAATGGACTAGGAGTGCTTCTCCTATTTTCAGCCTCCCACATGCTGGGATTACAGCCCCACGCCACCATGCCCAGTCTCAATCACCCATATTTATTCTGAATTTCCCATTCAGGCCCAACACAGTGCTCTGCATGTGGTGACCGAGAGTTAGTGGAGTTGAATGGACAATGTTATACCTCTGTGATTTTACTGTCTAAGATAAAAAAAAAAAAAAAAAAAAAAGAGAATTATGCCTAAAGAGGAGATTTTGTCTTCCTAGTCCACAACAAGGAAGAGAGGCAAACTACATTCGAAATCTCTCTCTGCTGGCTTTTCTACCACAGCAGTTGCTCCCAAGCACTTCCCTTCTAGCTCACACAGCAGCAGAAGTAAATATCAACGTATGTTCTGTTTGTTACTTTGTCATCACTGAGACAAAATCCACAGCGTACAGGAGAAGCGGCTTCCTCCGGCTCAGAGTTTCACAACTCACAGCCCTTGGGTGGCAGTTTCAAGGGACAAACAGCATGGTGGAAAAGTCCGGTGGAGGAGACCTGCCCACTCACAGCAACCAGGAGGCAGTGAGCAAGAGGAGGAGCCAGGGCAGAAGAGAACTGCTTCCAGGCCACGCCCCTAAAGATGCACTCCAACAGCTCTGCTGTCCAATCGCAAGCCAGCTACTGCAACTGCTGGTCCAATTACTTTCCAAACACAGGAGACTCTGGGAGAAACTTCAGATCCGAATCATGACAAATGTATACGCTTGTGCAAGCGTGCATGTGCGTGTGCGTGTGCCTGTGTGTGCATGCACAGTCATGCATCACTTAACTGTGAGCATACATTCTAAAGAATGTGTTCTTAGGTGATGTGCCGCTGTGCACACGCCATAATGTCCTTACACCAACGAAGGGGCCCATTTGCACTGTGTGTATGTGAGCGTCTCCACACCACTCTCAGCCACCCACACTGCAAAAGCCAGCTCTCCAGTTCCCCCTTGCAGGTCACCCTTCAGAGCTACTTCTGCAGCCTCTCTCTGAGGAAAGATGGTCCAGGCTCCAAGCAGCCTGTGAGTCCAGGCTGGGCCTCCTGGGCTTCCGTTCTGCCTGCAGGGCCCCGTGCTAGAAGGACCCTGAGCTTCGGTGTGGGGGCCTCGCTCCCTGCTGATTTCTGCAGTCAAGCGTGCCTTTGGTTAGAAGTGGTGTTGAGCAGGCAAAGGGACCTGGCTGGGGACGGGCTGGGTCTCGGATGCCCTGCTTCTCCTCCACTAAGCAGACAGCAGGTCCTCCTGTCTCCACACCATCGAGCCCCAAGCATCCTTCCTGTGACTCCTGCCACATGCCAGCTTTCCTGGGCTCCAGGGTGGCATCTGGGCTCTGCCCCTTGTTAAATGCGGGGTCCTGAGCAAACCAAGTTGCCCCGTGGAGTCTCAGCTGCACCTGCACGTCGGGAACGACAGCCACTTCCCGCAATGGCCGTGAGGATGAGGATGCTCGCTGCGGTTCACCTCAGGAGCGGAAGGCAGCGTGAATGTTCCTAACCCTGTTCACTGCCATGAGCGCTTCTCTACAGCCCTTCACGCCTCGCACCTTGTGTGTGGTCTCGTAGTCCTGGGCGACCCTCCAGTCTGTCCCCACCTGAGGCCACCTGCTCCCTGCCAGGGATCCAAACACTTTTCTTCAATCTCTTTCCATCAAAACCAACTCTTCTGTAATTTGCTTGAGTTTTCAGACCCAGGCTGGAGTGGTGGCCGTGTCATCCCTGAGAATTCATATTGTCAGTGGCAGAAAGAAATGGAGGCCTGGTGTCCAACCTGTGCATTTGCCAGGCTTTTCCAGGGAAGCAAATCCAGGATCATGTGAAGCAGGAGATGTTGGTGAGGAGATTGCTTCAGTCTGGCCTCTGGG
>PVKN010004972.1:0-31931 GCA_004027915.1 Capromys pilorides
GAGGCTGAAAACAGGAGGATTACTGTGAGTCCAATCTGTGTAGTGAGACCCTGTAGAGCCTGTACTAAATACATAAAAAAATTAAAATAAAAAAATAAAGTGAGATATAGATGAAATGTTGCCTAGTGGAAGGTATTAAAGGAAATGTTTAAGTGGACAAATTTAAAATATAAATTACCAGTTGAGTCTTTTTGACTTAGCATACTTTGAAAATAGTTGAATCTAAGTGTTATCATAGGAGTTCTGTTTGTGTCATTGATTTACCCTCCTGAGCTCCTAGTTTTTAACATCTGTACTATTGTTAATGATTGATTGGAAGCTGGTTAGTTTTCTGGGCTAGAAGCTTTTAGGGCCTAATCAATCAGTAGGTTGATCACTGAATCCATAAACAAGGGCGCTGCTTCAGAATCCCCTTGAGCTCCGAATCACATCTGGGATGTTGACAGTCCTGGAGGCCTGGGCCTTTCTGTTGTGCCTGTTAGGTTAGGAGAGGCTGTAGAATGTTGTGGTGGGCGGTGGCAGGGACGGGATAGGCAGCAGCGGCAGATGACAGTTGATCAGAAGTCAGTTGTGTCGGGGCTGGCGGTGTAGCTCAGTGGGAGAACGGGTACCCAGCACCGATGCACGCCTACAAGGTGCCGATCTGTGCGTGTTTCTGCCCTTTCTACAGAAGGTGAAGATGCTTTTGGCTCCGCTACTGCTGCAGACAGAAGGCACAGTGCTACCTACCGCTGTGTCTTAGGTTCAATCCCCATCCTCCCTGAAATAGTTTGGCAAAATTAACTACATGGGGTAACGATACAATTAATTTTCTGTGACTCTCCTTCCTTGTTTCTACCAAACTGCCTTCTTACTGGGAAAGCTAACGAGGTTAAAACAGTGAAAAACATATGGCTGAGCCTGGTGACCCATGTGGGAGACTGATGTAGGAGGATTCCCACAAGTTGAAACCAGCCTGGGCTACATAGTGACTTCAAGGCCAGTGTAGAAATCCCAAGCTGAAGTAAATGGAAGCCTGCAGCTCTGGTTGAAGAGAGTAGGGAGAAGAATCCCAAGTGAATCCCCCATGTAACACCCAGTTCCTTCCCTGTTGTGCTTAGTAAGAGATTTCTGTCCCATGGACTTCTTTCTGGGTGAAGAGCCCTCTTCTTCGTGGTCACCTACCTTGTCCTGGTTGAACTGGGCCCCTGGGGAGGCCCCTGGCTGAAGCTCTGAACCCATCCTGTTAACAGCAACCCCTTCCCTCCTCAGGCGTGAGTCTGAGGCAGCCCTGTGCACACAAGTGTGGCTTGCGGAACCAGGCAAAGAGAGAAAAGATCAAGCACAGGTGTGCTCTCAGAAGACAAGGCAAGGCTTGTGCTGGTCCCCTGCGGACAGGAGAGGAGGCAGGGATGCCCCAAAGGTGCTCTGGAGGGGAGCCCTCTCGCTGGGGTCTGTGACAGGCCAGCCAGAGGAGGAAGTGGTAGTGACCCCTGCAGAGGAGGCTGCCCACTCTGAGACCAGGAGGGTGGCCCTGTGTGGTAATAGGCCAGGGGCTTGAAGGCACCGACAAGCCTGGCTTGAGGAAGGGCCTTATCTCCAGAGGTCGTGGCCTCTGGAAGCTCTGAGCTTAGGCTGGAGTGATGACAGGTTGGCCTGGGAAGGAACTCGGTGGTTCTCAGCCAGCACTTAGACCTGCATGAGCACAGGGCAGACAGCATCCTTCATCTTCTGCAGAAGGACGGGCGTACATGGAGTGAGCACTTGTACCTCTGAAGGTCTTCCGTGGCACTACCTGCCTCTCTGTGGTATGAGCTTGGCTCCTCTGTCAGCAGGCCCAGGGCACACTGCTGGGCCTTTACCCCGCAGGAGCGCGGCCACTGGCTGGCCGCCTATGCGTGGACATCCACGCGCTTCTGTGGCAGAGGCCTCATTGCTATGAGGAGGCAAAGGATGAGGGAAGGGAAGAAGGGGTGGCTTTGTCGGAGTCTCCTCCTTGCCAGGGCCTCACTCATTCTGCCCTGGGCTAGTTGGAACTGCAGTGACTTTTGCAGGATGCTCTTGGTTGGCTCTGGGATTCCTATGTGTAAAAATTAGAAAAGGAGATAGGTGACGTTGGCCATTGCTCTTATTTTAATGTGCTCCTTGCTCTTGGGGGAACAGAAATATTGAACTCCAAACAAGTGGCTTGAGGGGCCAGCGAGATGGCTCAGTGGTCTAAAGTGCCTGCTTAGGCAAGTTTAGGCAACCCCAGGGACCATGGTTCGATCCCCGGCCCCACATGCTATGCCAGCCCCACTGCTAGGGCAGGCTGAGCCGGCCATAAAAATAAAAACAAAAACAAAAACAAAACAAAATAAAAAAAACCAAGTAGCTTGAGTTGTAACTCATTCTAATTTGGGAACATGAAGTTGGCCACTTTCCTTTGCACATCTCCCTTTGTTCAGGCACCTGCCTCTACCACGGGCTCTGTCTTCCATCCGAATGTCTCTGCCCTAGGCCCAGGAATCCATCAGACCTTTCTAGATGGAGCCTGACTCTGGACTCTGAGGAAAGGCTGGGTTGCTTACTGAATAGATTTTTTTTTTTTAAAGTTTATTTTATTTTCTTAAACCTCATGCATTTGTGTTATGGCTGACTTAGCTTTCGGGGGTGGGGTGGGGTGGGGGTGGCGCAGCATGTGGTGCCTGGGATGGAGCCGTGGTCCCTGCGGTGAGCCTAAACTTTCTGATGCATGCACTTTAGACTGCTGAGCCATCTCATCAGCCCTAGATTTCTTTTTGTTGGGCCTGGGAGGAGGTACTGAGATTAGATCCAGGGCTCAGCACTAAGTTACAGTCTCCATCTTTCCCTCCTCCCCCATTTCTTACTTTTCAGATGGGGGTCTCACTGAGTTGTTAAGTTGCGCAGGCTGGGCACAAACTTGTAATCTCCTGCCTCTGACTTTCAGAGTGCTAGGACTACAGGATGCCGGGCCATCACACTGGCTTGAATAGATATGTTCAACTCATTGTTGGGGCTCTTGGGGGAAATTACCGTGGGGCTTTGCATTTTCAGGAACCTGTGAAAAAGCGTGAGGCGCCTCAGTGACTTTCTCAGATCCTCTGTAGGCACAGCCTCCCAGCCCTACCTGCTTCTGATGGAGAAGGAGATTGTCCTCGGTAGAAGTCCCTCTGACTCAGGAGCCTGGCAGTGCATGCCCCTGGGCTGGTCCTCTGATAAGCCACCAGCTTTTGCCCTTGGTCCTAATGAGAAGGACTTTTAACCCTTGTAAAGACTGCCCAGATAGAGTGGAGATACATCTTCCTAGTGCTAAGACATTTCTAAACCTTTGCAAAGGAAAACACTTCAGAAAGGAACCCCCCCTTCCCCGTGCCTGCCGCACCCCACATAAGGTGACGGAAGGAAGCCCTGGTGACAGGGGAGTTAAACAAACTTGTCAGGTAGGTCACATTTTTAACATACCATTTTCCTCTGCAGACCAGCAGCTGCTCACTACTTTGAAAGGGGGCTTAGCTGCTCATATAAACTTTGGTTTGTGATGTGTAAACTATTATTAGGATTATCTTTTTATTCATCATATATGCCTGACTCTTGGTATACCTTATTTATACTGTGCTTAAAACTCTCATTTACTGTCAGTGCTGGGAGCCAGCATCTCCCCCCCTCCCCATCCCCTGTCTCCCTCCTAAAATGAAGGAAGACTGTAACAGGCCTTCTACTTACATCTCTCTGTGGTTACAAAGGATTCTGGGAATGAAATCCTCAGCTCGAGGAAGCTTCAAATCTCAGCAGAGCTTCCAGGCTAAACTGGGATGTGGTGCTGACAGAATATTTTGCTGTCTGTTGGAGGGTGGCGATAGTTGATGTGCATAAATGCTTGGCTCTCTCTTGAGAGTTTCTGGCCTTCAGACTCTTCCTGCCTGCTCACCCACCCCCATGTATGTTATTTGCCGCTAAGGGTGTTCTCAAGGTGAGCAAATCTCCTGCAGCCAGGTGTTGACACTGGTGGCTGGGCCCTGCCTATGTACTTTGTTGGTCAGTGGAGAAAGGTCAGGTGTGCAAGCCAAGAAAATTGAACGACCTTTTCAATTTTTCATAAAGTATCTCTCCTACCTTTTGTTTCTCCCTCCATTCTTCCGCCAAAGAAAGAACGGACTGAATTTTTTTTTTTAAAGCACATCTGGACACTGGTTTTGTAAAACTTACCCTGTAGGAGTGTATTGGCTGCTATTTTTCCAAGCAAAAACTGAGATGATTTCTTTGTTTATGAGTACAGTACTTGTGTGTTTTAGTAACACAGTAAAGAGGAAGGAATTGCTGTGGTGTGAGAATCCTTAGTGAATCCCAGACATTGCCCTTTAGGTCTCAAGTAGTGTTGGAGAGGTGCTAAAAGTTTAGGGCTGGTTATTTTTGGTGGGGGTGGAGGCCAGGCAGGGGCTCCGTGTGTCCATTTTTGAAATTACTTTTTCCGCTTATGGTGGCTGTTAGAATGTCCAGGTCACAAAGCAAGAGCTGCTCGCAGGCCTGCTCCATCTGTCTGTGTTCTCCCCCGTGCGGTGCCCCGCGTGTAGATACAGACAGGTGATGATGTTCCAGTCCTGAGGCCGAACACTTGCCAGGGAATGTGAACTCTGTCCATGTTCACGTACCAGGCAGCATTGGCGTGTTCTCAGCTGATCTTCCAGCAGGCTGGTGTTACTGGGAAAGTGCTAAGGGTTCGTTTCTGTGAGCTGGGATGTCAGCTGGGGCTTCTCTAGGATGGAGGGGGATTGCAAAAGTGATAAAATGCGTCTCAGCCCCTTGAAGATGAGGTACAGAGGCATTTGCTGCTTGGGGGAGCTTGTAAGATGATGTGGTTTTATTTAAACCGTTGTAGAAATTTTTTTTGTGTTTTGTGATCTTAAAAATTGTTTGCCAGGTGTGGTGGGGCACACCTGTAACTTAGCAGTCGGGAGACTGAGGCAGGAGGATTGCTATGAGGTCCAGGCCAGCCTGGGTGTGAGTTCAAGTCCAGCCTGAGCAACATAGTGAGACCCTGTCAAATAAAACAAGGAAAGTTAGGTTTCTTCAGGAAGACATCAGGGTAGTGTGGTTAACTTCTGAGGCTCAAAGCTCTCCTCTTTCTTGCCCAGTACACTAGTGTAGTGTACTAGTTACTGCCCCTTGGTTATGTTGCTTTCCCTGGTTCTGGGTGTCTGGAAGTACACTCTAGAGGTGCCATGTTCCTGTAGGCCTTATCTCAGAGATGAATTTCAGGGGTGACTGTCCTTTAGCTTTCTCCCTATTTCTGTGAGGAGAAAGTCATTAGCTGTAATGCCAAAACTGATCCACTGAGTCTGTCAGTGCTGTGGAGGTGAATCTGTTGAATTGTGCCAAGCAGCATAATCTAAAAGTATGAATACTGGCATTAGTGCTCTCTCGCAGCAATGCAGTTTTCATGAGCTTTGGACAAAAGGAGAGGGATTGAACTGAAGTTTAAATTCAGTAACTTTTTTTTTTTTTTTTTTAATTTTATTTATTTATTTATTTGTTTGCTTGTTGTGTTTGTCTGTTTCTTTATTTATTCATTTTGTGGCTGGCTCAGCCTGCCCTGGTGGTGGCGGTGGCGCAGCATGTGGTGCCGGGGATCGAACTGCAGTCCCCGCAGTTGCCTGAGCCCTCCTAAGCAGGCGCTTTAGACTACTGAACCATCTCTCCGGCCCTAAATTCAGTAACTTTTAAAGAGTTGTATCTATGATGTGCTAGTTGATGTTTTGAACTTCTGATTGTGTTTGAGTTCTTCTGGCTCAGTCGCTCTGAACGCTGTTGGACCGTTTGGTGAGAGGATGAATCACAGTGATGACCCGGCGTGGCCCTGGTGGTTTGTTGCCTCTCCATGTTTCACACAGAATTGTTTCAAAAACTGCACAAAGCTTTTAGGCCTTAGAAGTGGATCAGACTGTAAAAGGCTGCACGGGTCTTGGGGGAGCATTCTGGCCTTTTGTGTGTGTTCTCCACACGTGGGGGGCAGAGTGCTGTCCTGGCTGGGTCCTGAGTTCAGAGGATGCAGCAGCAGGAGCTGGCCAGAGCTGGCAGGCCTTTTAGTCCTTTGTTTCAGTACTGACTAGACTTCTTTTTTTTTTTTTCGCATCTGGGGTTTGAACTCATGACCTCAGACTTGCCAGGCAAGCACTTGTGCCGTGGAGCTGTCTCCCCAGCCCCCAACTACACTTCTTAAAAACACTTTCAAACAAACAGCTAAGTTTTACTTAGGCAGCCTTCATAATATACTTTCTACTTTTCCTGTAAAGGCAGGGGATGATTCTGAATAGCTGCAAAACAAAGCAAAACCTTGGAAATTAGTATTGAGGAGCCACCATATTTTAAATGATCCATCAGTGTAATTATTTGCTGAGAGTTTAAATAATAATCAAAAAAGACATTCATATTCATTTATCTTGACATTCACCTGTAACTTGCTTAATATTAAACTTATTACTATTTTTTATTATGTGTTTAGTACAGGGTCTGCAGGGTCTCACTAGCAGATAGGTCTTGATGATCCTCCTGTTTTCAGCCTCCCAAGGGCTGGGATTACAGGCCTGTGCCACCACACCCAGTCTCGGTTGCCATCCCACTGTGCCTGCGGGTGGGGCTGGCGTGGCAGGCCGGAGATCGAACCCTGGTCCCTGGGTCTGCCTAAGCAGTCACTTTAGTCTGCTGAGCTATCTGGCTGGCTCTGTGTATATGTCTCTTTTATAAGTCTGTCTTTAGGCTTGTTTCCGTAGCACAATAGTCTCCCTTCTAACCCTACATTAAAAAATATCCATGTGCTGAATATTTCTGTTGTGGCAGATGTGGCCACAGCATTTTTGTTACTGCTTTGTAGTTCTTCAGCATCCCCTTACTTGTAAAAACTTTTTAGTTTTTAAAAAAGTGACCATGAAATGTACCAAATCTTAAGTGTGACATTAAGTAAACAATGTTCTAGAAGCATTGGTGCCACTCATCTCCAGAACTTTCTATTCTTCCTAAACAGTAGTCCTTAACCACTGAGATGTGAGTAACTTCCTATTCTTGTTTGCCCCAGCCCCGGCAGCCGTTCTTCTTTTTGTGTGCTTTATGAGTTTAACTATAGGGCCGGTGAGATAGCCCAGCGGTCTACAGCGCCTGCTTAGGCAAGCTTAGGTAACTGCAAGGACCGTGATTTGATCCCTGGCACCACATGCTGCGCCGGCCCCACCCCCAGGGCAGACTGAGCCGGCCATAACATAAATAAAATAAAAAGTTAATTGGTGGCACACGCCTGTAATCCCAGCACATGGGAGGCTGAGGCAGGTGGATCAGTGTGAGTTCGAGACCAGACTGGGCTACAAAAGTGAGCTCAAGGCCAGCCTGAACTGCATAGCAGACCCTGTCTCAAAATGACCAAAATAAAAAAAAAAAAAAAAAAAAAAAAATGAGGTTAACTATAAATACTTCATAAAACAGAATCATAAGTATCTGTCCTTTTATGTCGTCAGATTTTTGTTATTGTTCGTTTGTTTGTTGTTATTTGGTACCAGAGATGGAACTCAGGACCATGTTCCACTGGGCTATTTCCTTCATCCCTTCTTGTCAGATTTTTTTTTTTTTTAGGACCAGGGTTTGAACTCACAGCCTTGCACTTGCCAGGCAGGCACTTGTACCACGGAGCTATCTCCCTGGCCCTTCTTGTCAGATTTTTAAAGTTGTATTAAGTGATTCTGATCTTAAGGGATTTTGACAAGGAATTGGTAAAAGCTATCAAAGGGTCTTTTGTGCCAAGGTTTCTCTTTATTTCTTTTATATCCAGAGAGTTCTACCCAGAAACGTGAGACAGGAACATGAGGGTAGGAGGCAGTAATCAGGAAAGGTTAGAGATTTGCTGAAGAAGTCTCCCACCTTGGGCCTACGCAACACCCAGTTCCAAGAATGAGTGGTTTCTGTCAGGGATGGAAGATAAGGTGAAAGCTGAGAGGAGGTGAGCAGGCCCATTCTCTGTTCTCCTTCAGTACCACACCTCTCTCCACGTAGGCCTGAAGCCCATCTGACAACCCCAGGACCCATGCTCAGAGAGCCCGGCTGTGGCTTGCGGCTTTGTTGGTGGTGCCCTAACCTGCAGGCCCCAGCCTTGACACTGTCTGGTGACTCAGCCCTCTGATCCTTTAGGTTTGTCCTTTGAAGTTCCTGTTTCACTTTTCTCTCTTCTCCATCCTTAACCCCTCCCCTCCCCCAGCCCATTCACCCTTGGGCAGAGAAGGACTGAGCTGTTTGGGTCTTGCCTGGCTCCAAAAGGCACCGTGTGCAAAGGGGAGCTTATTTGCTCTCCCAGCCCTGGGGCTGCTGCTCTTATCAGGCTGGTCGGGGAGTTAGGGATCTCAGTATCTCTTATGGTCTGGTTGCTGGAAGGGCCTGTGGAGGAAACTGCAGCTCCTTAGGATCCCCGAGGAATCGTAGCCGCCTAACTTAGCCGGTACCATTTATACCTTCTGCACTCAGTTTAGGTGAGAGTTGTGTCGGCATCTGTTTGATGAGGGTTCCCTTCCCCTCCACCCAGCCCTAGAGCTCCACAGGCCTGAGTGGCTGCTGCCCTGCCAGCCTGCCTCCGCAAAGCCCTGATACGTGCAACCCAGCTGCCTGACTAAGTTCTTTCACTCTAGAAAGCACAACGTTATCAGTGCTTCATCCAGGAAAGCACACGTTATCTCTGTAGTTTCATGCCTTTTAGCTTTGTTGTCGAAAATGGATTACAGGGTCATGTTTAGCTTTATTCTCACTCAGAATGGCTTTCCTGGTGTGAGAGTGCGCTCCACGCGCTCCAGACATCTGGCTGATAACTCGCAGGGCCTGTGGGCGAACAGGGGAGGAGAACCAGACTTAGATTTAAACATTGCCTTCAGGTTGGGTTTCCTCTTCTTCCACACTACATGGGTTGTAATTCAGAATCACAAATTGCAATTTACAGCTTTTACCAGTGAATGGTTTTATCTCCTTGGCTTTTCCTGTAGAATCAACCCACCCACCCTAGTTTTCTGGCCACCGTGAGGCTCTGGAAAGGATGGGAGCAGTGGGACTTCCACAGGGCTGGAGTGTGATTTCTGTTCAGGACAAGCAAGCCTTCCTGGGTCTGTCAGTTTCCCTTTAAATTTCACAACAGTTTTGCTATTCACAAGAGGCCTGCCAAGGAACCATAAAATCTTCTAAACGTATGTAATTTTAAAAAAACATAGGAGAAGTTATAATAATTTGGTTACCCTCCGGAACAACAGTTAGGATGCCCATCTTAGTAGGCAGCCTGTGGAAATACCAACCAGTGTGTGTTGAGCTGTACTGTTTGTCTGTCCTGTTGGCTTTTCAGTGGACACAACTTCTTAGTGATACTCCCTTTAGAAATGGTGACAAAGATGGGGGGCAGGGGCTTTCGGGTTAACTCAGTAGTTTAAGTGCCTGTGCGGGACAGTCCCAGTCAGGCACAGGGATCCCCAGACCCACCCTGAAGGCAACCTGAGACAGCCAAAGAAAAAGAAATGGTGACAAAGGATTAGTGCTCACTAGACCCTTAGAATTTAGCTTCAGAGTCCTAACTCTGACCTTATTAGGCTCTTTTCTGTTATTTTTCTCCTGGGTCCCACATGTTTCTCCCCAAAGAGAACAATATTTATTGGAGCTGGGCGGGAATTTGTCACAACAGATGTTCTGTGAGTTCAGCTCTCCCGTGGGCCAGGTCTTCTTAGTCTGTGTGTGTGATTCATGCAGTAGAGACTGGAGGAACATCTTCAAAATGATGATGGGGGGTTGTATTTAAATTTCTTATGTCAAACTTGTTATTTTACAAAAACAATTAAAGCTCTCTTAAAAGAAGCCCCCATATTTTTCCTAGGAACTTGGAACGCACTCCTAGGGAGTCTCTGAGGACTGCAGAATGGCCTGCAGGTCTCGAGCAGCGCTGCATTCGAGCCTCCTGCCTACCTGGACCTGCTGTGCCCGTGGGCTTTTCCTCCTCAGCACCCTGGGGTACACGGCTGGGGGTGGGTACGCTGGCCTGTGATGCTCACCTGACTGCACTTTGACCCAGCTCCCCACTCTTGGTTTGCCATCATTTTAGCCAGAAACTGTGAACTTTGTTTTGTTTTGTTTTTTGAGGGACTGCCGTTTGAACTCAGGACCTTGCACTTGCCAGGTAGGCCCTTGTGCCACAGAGCTATCTCCCTGGCCCCTGAACTTTCTTAAAAAAATTAGTCATTGCTCTTAATCTTTTCTGGCAAGCTCTTGTTTGCATGCTAGCTTTATGAGAACATGTTACTGGCTTCTAATTTATTTCCACCATATGCTTTGATTTTGTAAACATCCCTCCATGGGAAGCCTAGCGAAGGGGACACGTTGCACCGGTTTCTTCCTTAAAGGCTTTGTGTGCCATTTGCCTGCCTCAGTCCCGCAGGAGGAGGAGAGCAGCAGAGGTGCAGCCACTGCGGCTGGGCCACTTCAGCAGAGAAGGAAATGTGCTCCTTCCTGCAGCTCCCTTGCCTTGGCTGCTTCCCATCAAACGCGCCTTGCAGTTGACTCCTCTGTAGTGATTCCAGTGAGCAGTCCTCGGAGAGAGATTACAGGTGACAGAGGGGAAGGAAGCTCCCAACCTGCTGGCTGGCTGGGATGACTTCGTGTTTGCTAAAATCAAAGAATGAATTTTAGGAACAACAGAGGTGAAGGGCAGATTTTTTTTTTTTTTTTTGGTCTTTTTGAGACTCGGTCTTGCCTTGCAGTTCAGGCTGGCCTAGAGCTCACTTTTGTAGCCCAGACTGGTCTGGAACACACACTGATCCTCCTGCCTCAGCCTCCCAAGTGCTGGGATTACAGGCGTGTGCCAAAAAGCAGAACTTTTTTATCAGGGTGCTGAGGGGGAACTTCTATTCTAGAGACCAAAGGGGACCTGAATGGGTTGCTAAGGAACCTGTCTTGTGTGGATTTTTATAGAGCAAATCCTTGAGATGAGGTAGGTCCCAGATCAGAAAAATGGAGAATCACAAAGTGGGCATGAGATAGGACAAAACTACAGTCAACCAGTAAGGCGACAAGCATTGTCGCTCAGGTAAAATTGATTGAATGGGGGTCAAATGGGGAAGCAAGTCCCATAGCAAGCCGGCTTAAACACTGAACTAGGGTCTTTTCTGTAGGGGGTTGGGTTAGGGCGTTTCTGGTATTTTCAAGGTGATTGATACCTGTTTAGAATATCAATCCCTGATGTCCCTCCCTAAGGAGGTGTGTGGCTGCATTTGTTTCATCTTTTGTGTAAAGGTCTTCTGCCTACAGAGGAAGTGCCTGTCTTTCCCAGGCTGTCAAGGTATCCCATCTGTCCCGCACTGGCTTCTCCGGGGCCAGCCCTACTCACGGCCTATATTTCCATCTAACTTAGCTGCCTATGGCACAGGGACACCTTTATTCCCATGAGCACTGTGCTGCCTCCCTCACTCACAGGAACGTTTATCTAAATCTAAAACCTCGTATACTTCATATTATTTTTTTGGTCTTTCAGACAGTGTCTCAGTATGCAGTTCAAGCTGATATTGAGCTCCCTTTGCAACCCAGGCTGGTCTCAAACTCTCAATCCTGCCTCAGCCTCCTGAGTGCTGGGATTATACGCATGTACCACCATGCCCAGCTTGCCTGCCTGCCTGCCTCCCTCCCTCCCTCCCTTCCTTCCTTTTCTTTTCACATCATTCTTTACCCTCCTTAGAATGTCATTTTACTTGTTGAGGGAAATGCAAAGTTGATTCTTTCTTGGCAAATAATTATTTCCTGGCCTGTTGTACACAGCTCAATTGGTATGTTGCTGTCTGTATACAGTCGCATGTGTGTGCATTAACGGAAATTCCATGTGGCATCACTGGGAAATTAGGAAAGAAGGATTTCCAGATTTATTACATACGCATAGTTTAAGGGCAGATTGCTGGCCTCCATCCAAGAAGTGGAGCGGGATCATTAGTGTGTGCGTATATCCTTCCGATTACCTCCTATTTTAAAATTAGTTTGGCAAGTGGTAAAAATCAGAACTAATAGCAGAATTATTTGCCCTTTGAAACTTGTAACGCTCAACAGAATAAACTTACGGGGGAACTTGGTACTGTGTAAGTAGTGACTGTGTCCTTCTGTGTACTGCCATGTACTTTTGAAACCTAGCTGCAGGAGGAGTAAAACTCTTGTCTTCATTTTGGAAAGAATAGATTTTGGTATTCTGGTTTATTCTCCTTTAGATTTGGTGTCTAAATGTGCGGCTTGTGCCAGCAAGATAGCTTAGCGCAGACTAAGCACTTGAGGGACTGGCCCCAGGTGTGCCGACCTGGCCAATGAGACCTGGCATGGTGGCGCATGAGTGTCACCCCCATGCCGGGAGACTGAAAACAGGAGGATTACTATGAGTTGAGTCCGATCTGTGTAGTGAGACCCTGTACCAAATACCCTGTACCAAATACATTAAATAAGTAAATCTGTGGCTCATAGGCACATACTTAAAGATATATCCCAAACCTCACCCAGTTTTGTGTGTTGAGCATAAACACTGTATTCTTCAAAGGTTGTTGAGAAGGAGCAGAGAAAAATCAACTAAATTTTCTTTATCTTGGTTATTATGAATATTTTCCTTCACATCCATGAGTGAAAAGTAAGGAGTAGGAATTAGCCACGTGGTTAGTTTTCACTTAATGAAACTAGCTTGACCACACATGTTTGATGTAGAAGAAATAATATTTAACTCCTGATGTGCCAAGTTCATCTTCCCCCAAACCTGAAGAATGAATTATAGAGGACAGAGATTAAGAGGAGGAAATGTTGGAGAACACTCCTGAGAGAATGGAGGGAGGGCCCAAGAGTGGGTTGCTGCAGACCCACTTAACAGAGGAAATTTAGAGAGCAAAATCATGTGCCATCTTTTTTTTTATTTTTGGCATTGGAGATTGAACTCAGGACCTTGCACTTAGTCAAGCAGGCGTTTATGCTACTGATCTATATCCCCAGCCCTAGATAGAGAGCAAAATCACATAGTGAGTGAAACATGGATCAAAATTTTGATCTACAAATAAGATTGCAAGTATAGTCCCTTAGGTAATGTTGATCCAGTGGGGAAGCAGATCATGTAACAAGTGTTCACGGAAAGAACAAGGACCTTTTCGGGAAGAAATGAATTGGGAGGTCCTGGTCACCCACCTGGGTGGGTGATGGCTAGCTAGACTTTATTGAACCAGGTGATGCCAGTTACAGTATATTGCTTATCCCTAGAATAGGTGTGCAGGCATGGTCATTTATTCTTTTTTTAAAAAATATTTTATTTTTGTATTATGGCCTGCTCAGCCTACCCTGGGGCTGGGTGTTAAGCAGCATGTGGTGCCAGGGATCAAATGGCGGTCCCTGTGGTTGCCTAAGCAGGCACTTTAGACCACTGAGCCATCTCGCCGGCCCATGGTCATTTATTCTTTTTCTTTTTTTAAAGTTTATTTTATTTATTTATTTATTTTTAAGTTTATTTTATTTTCTTCAACCACATTACATATTTGTTTGTGTTATGACCAGCTCAGCCTTCTCTGGAGGGTGGGGGGCGGCGCAGCACGTGGGGCCTGGGATCGAGCCGTAGTCCCTGCGCGGTGGCCTGAACTTCCCGATGCACGCGCTTTAGGCTGCTAAACCATCTCACCAGCCCTTTATTTTATTTTTTAAACCTCATTTATTTATTTATTTCTGTTCTGGCCGGCTCAGCCTGCCCTGGGGGTGGGGCTGGTGCAGCATGTGGTGCCAGGGATCAAACCGCAGTCCCTGTGGCTGCATAAGCAGGCGCTTTAGACCACTGAGCCATCTTGCCGGCCCCCATGGTCATTTATTCTTTATCTTGGAAACTGCCATGGATGTGTCAGCCTCTGCTTTGACTTTCTTGAGGGCCTAATCCTATTACCTGTAATATTTATTTATTTATTTATTTTTTGTATTTTAGAGAAGGGTCTATAGGGTGTTCAGGGTCTCACTAGTAGATTGGACTCGTAGTGATCCAATTGTATACAGCCTCCAAAGAGCTGGGATTACAGAGGCACACCACCACACCCTGTCTCAGTTGCTATCTCAGGGCGCTCCTGGGGCAGGCCAGGCTGGGCCAGCATGGTAGGCCATGAGATCAAACCCCTGGCCCCTGTGCTTGCTTGCAGGAGCTTTAATCTGCTGACCTGTTACCTATAATATTTCTACTTGGCTGTCTGTAATAACATGACTGTTTGTACCTGGGATCTGAAAAGGATGATGGCTCTCTTGTGCTCTCACTCTGTCTGTGTCTCTCTGTCTCTGTCTCTGTCTCATTTTGCAGTTCAGGCTGGCCTTGAACACAGCAGTTCTGAGTGCTGGGATTGCAGGTGTGTGCCACCATGCCTGGCAGCTACTTCTCTCTAGGGTCACTGAATAAAACAGTGGTTGTTGCTTTTGAACCTGTGACTTTGTAATGTTCATGAGTCCCAACATCTTGGACACAAGTGTGTAATTACCGAGTTACTGCAGATACTGTTTGTAAAGGAAAGCCCTTGGATAGCATCAATCTAGAGTTCTGTGTAAATACTGAACCTTCACCTCTAACCACTTCCCTCCTTCATTTGAATTTGGCTTTTAATCAGCCAAGTCAAGCCAGTCTGTTTCATTCAGCAGGTCTGGTTGATGTTATGGTTAACAAGTCATTAAGAAGAGCAGGATTCTCAGGGACTTAGGAGAGGGCCTGGGTGGATTTCCCGGATCCAGACGTCTCCTAAAGTACTGTGCAAATGAGCACTCTACAGGGCTCGTCAAATTCTTAAAGACATCTGTTCCTTCAAATAAAAAGCTGAAACTTTCTGCTGGGAGGGCTGCAGGGATTTTAGTGGTTTTGGCTCGAGTGGTGCCAGTATTACAGGAACCTGATCACAATGGTTGGATCACTGCAAGATAGCAGCTCCCAGTCACCCCACTTTCAGAGCTGACCAGTGTTTATCTGGAAGCCAGAGTATTGCTCAGACGTTCAGGAAGTCTGTGTACCTTGGCCCTGGCTTGCACTTCAGTGCTGGAGCACGGGTGAATGGAGTGTCACCAGTGTAGTGGGCTCTGGCGGTGTGGCATGGCCCACGACTCTTGTTGGCTGAGCTCCTTCACCTTTGTTCATGCCCCGCACTTCCTCAACAAGTGACAGAGCCCCAGTGACCAGCTGGCACTCAGCAAAGGAGTTGCACGCTTATATGAGAAGGGCTTTGGGAAATGATCTTGAGGGCATTTTGAAACGATGTGCCCGTGTTCCTCAGGCTGGCCTTCAGCTTGTGGTTCTCCTGCCTGCTACTGCGTGTCCCGAGTAGCTAGGGTGACAGCGGGTGTGTGCTGCTGTGCCTGGTGGGCAGGCCCTTTCTGCAGGAGCGGCTGGACCACTTGCTGGCACTTGGTGTTTCTCCCGAGGAAAGATTCCCACAGCTAGGGGAGAACCAGGCTGCTGAGAATTGCCCCAGAGTGGTGGGCTGTAATGGGCTGGCTGAGGGAGGGCGGGGAGGAGACGCTTGTTCACATGCTTGTTAACATTTGAGGGTCTTTGACAAAGGAAGCCTAATGCCCTGCCCGGGTCAGACGGCGATTGCCCGCCCCCCAGGCCCTGTTGTGCACAGGAAGTCAGGCACTAATGATGTTAGTGAGGGGACAAAGGCGCCCGGCCTGGGAAGGGCCTAATTGCTGTGTCCGGCTCCCAGGCTGCTGGCCTCCAGCTGGAGGGGGCTGGGCAGGATGCACTAAGTGTTAACACCTGGAGCGAGCTCGGCTGACTTCCTGGTGCCTTTTTTGGACCATGTGGCTGGGTGTTTGTGCACCCGCCTGGCTGCATCTGAGGGGCACATTTCAAGATGCGTTTAAAGAGACTAACTAGGTGGATGTGGTCTGATCGCAGTTGAGTGTCATTCCTGAGCTGCATAAGTTCAGGAACCAGGCAGCCTGGACCCTCCCCCACCGGGCCCCTGGGGCTTGGTGACTGACGGTCGGTTCACTTCTGGGCTGCCGGCTTCCCTCGCTCTTGTCTAGAAGTAGCTGGGAAAGACTGGACCTTTCAGAGAAACTAGTATACATTAGAAGGGTCACTTTGACTTTAGATTGAAAATTCTTGTCTGAACCAATGGGAAAATGCACTTGGGGGAGGTGAGATGAGGTTTGAGGCAGCCTGGGTAGTGGGGGGTAAAAACATGGCAGTGTGGGGAGTGCCGAGAGCACCCATCTGTGTCCCAGGGAGCTCCCGTCTGTCTTGCTGTACCAGTGGATGTCTGGAGGTACAGCACCTGAACACACGTCTGGAGGGTTTGTATCCCAGGGAAGCAGGCAAAGGTACCTCCCTCCCTTCCAGGTGGGGTCACCGAATGCCTTGTCTAGACACGGGGGTGGAGATGGTGGAGCCGAGGGTTGGTCTCAAGCTTATGAACCCTCAGAGGGCTCATGGCAGCCTTAAGGAGTGCCAGGAGCCTCCTGAAATTGTTAAAAAATATTTCTGTCAGACAATAGCAGTGCTCAAGATGCTGAGGCTGGAGGGTCGTTATGAGTTCAAGGCCAGCCTGGGCTACAAAGTGAGTTCAAAGCCAGTTTGAACTGGAAAGGGTAACCCTGCCTCAAAAAGGCAAACACAAAACAAAACAAAAAAGAGCTTGTAAAGGAATTTCTCCTAGAGAAAGGGAGGGAAGCTAACATTAAAAAAATATATAACTTCTGTTTCTGTGATAGTGGCGATTGAACCCAGGACCATTGTTCATACTGAGTTATACCCCCCTGCCTTTTTGGTAATTCGTTTTGAGGCAAAATCTCACTTAGCTAACTCTTAAGCTCTGCAGGCTGGACTGGAGCTTGAGATCCTCCTGCCTCAGCCTGCCCGAGGGCTAGGATTACAGGTGTGTGCCACACCCCTGGCTGAAGCCAAAACTGTCAAAAAAGGATCTAAGGTGCTGGTGCTCCTTCCCACTCTTATTTTAAGGGTATCCTGTCCAGGATCGCTACATGGACGTACTTAATCATCTGACAGAGAGATCACTTGTTTTCAAGCATATCCTGCAGTGGTTCGGTTAGCACGTAGATCCCGAAAGGGTGGCCTTCCACGCAGTTGCCAGACCTGAGAAATCCACCTTGGAGGAAGCACATATGTGGAACATGTTGTGTGTGTGGAGACTTCTTACCAGGGGTCTGCCAGGATGGGGGAGATTGGATCCCCATGGCAACGTCACAGTCTCCCAGTAAAAGCAGAATTCCAGATGTGACACACTATTTGAGACTCCAGGCCCTCAGACGCAGTATTTGAAGTGGGCACAAGGCAGTGCACGGCTCTCTGTGTGGTCCTAAGGCTTTTTATTAGTAGTTGTGCTCTGAGCTGAACATTTCCTCTCCGTTCAGGCATAACAATCACGTTTATAGCTCTAAGTTTTCCTCTGTTGTCTAATCACTATTTTGCCCTCTGTGGAAGAGACTTTCCTGGGCTGCTAGAGTGGAGGAGTCTTTGTTCTTTGCACTGCTAAGTGAGAATGAGCCAGTGGCTCAGTGGGTATTTGGGAGCCTGGTTGTTTGCTTTCTCTTTGTACCTGGTGTTTACAGAAAACCAGTTAATCCCAGTCTGCGAGTTGTCTGTGTATACTTTTTAAACTATACATAGCCTGCCTGTTACCTTCAAGGATGCCATTCTCTCACATGAGGTTCTCATTTGTGTGGAGGGGAGTGGAATGAAGCACAGGGCAAGATCTGGCTTTCAATCCGGAGGCATGTTTTATAGCTTGGTTTTAATGCTTTCAGAACTGGAAAAATAGAACAATCGGGTCTGTGAGTGTCAGCCCTGGAAGAACACACAGCCCAGGTCCTTAGCAGACTGATTGGAGAAAGTACTTGGAAAACCAAGGGGTGCTGCTTTGTTGTATTTAAGCTTTGGTGTGTGTGTGTGTGTGTGTGTGTGTGTGTGTGTGTGTGTGGTGTGCATGTGCGCTCATGTGTGCATACATTTTAATAGTGAGGATTGATATCACAAGTATGTTCCAATAGCAAAGCAATAAAAAGAAATCCTAGTGAGGAACAGGTAAGGAAAATTTAAAATATCTTCAGTTACATTTAGGCCACCGTCATTTTGGAGAAGTTGCTAGCTAAGAATCAACTCAGGCAGAGGTCCTGACACATCTGCCCTCCAGCGCATGGATTCTGGAGGGACGGACAGTGCAAGAGTTTGGATGGGAGCTAGGCTCTCAGTTTGATAAGCGGGACACATGGTAACTTGGCATGGGTCGGCTCTGTGTTAGAGCTCTGAAACAATTGTCCCTTCAGCTTTCCTTTGGGGAGCATGAAATTAGGAACATGTGTGTGCTGATTAGCAGCATGTCAGAGATGAATCATGATTATGGCTTTGGTCTGGTGCACAGGCCGCGCTTTGGAGTAGTGATTTCCTACCTCCCCGGCAAATCTCTTTAATTAGCTTAAGATCTCGGGGTCCTTTTGGCCCTGTGGGGTAATTGCTGGTGGGAACCCCGCAGCCCTCCCCCAGGGCTAGACATCCAGGCCTGAGCTCCCCGAGTCCGACTGCTGGCCGCTCTTTCTTTCCTTTCTGAAGTCAGCTGTATCTCCATGGAGAGTGAGAGAGAACAGCTCCCAGGAATGTGGAAGGAATATATCTTGACTGGATCCAGGCGCAGCCTGGCCTCCTGAGTCATTTTCCTTGTGTTTTGGATTTGCCAGCATTCTCCTCTGCTTACATCACCTGGGGCTTCTCTGCCTTTGCTGATTGTTTTCCCTCTTAGTGAAAAGTTTGAACTGAAGTAAGCGGGGCCTGTCTTTGTTTATGAAACCATCTGAACCAGTGTGGAGAACACGACCCCGTGTTGTGTCCTCATGCTATTTCCATCGTATGCAAAGTTGTCCTGAGGTGCAGCTGAGGCCTCATGCAGTTCTCTTCTGCTTTCTTTTCTTCTCGCTTACTCGCTGGAAGCCCAAGATGGAGAAAATGCTGTAGATGGTAGACAGTATGAGTTGGCCTAGCTGCTTTTTAGTTTTTACTTTATTTATTTTTTTTGTACTGGCCTTTCTCACTACTAAGTTAGATCCTAAGTTATTTTCAAGATAGGGTCTTGCTAAATATGAATAACTAAGTTACCCAGGCTGGGCTTGAATTTGAGATCTTCCTGCCTTAACCTCCCCGAGTATTGGGATTACAGATGTAGGCAAATGTCTTATTTGTATTTTTATTTATTTAAAGATTTAGGGGCCGGCGAGATGGTTCAGTGGTCTAAAGCGCCTGCTTAGGAAAGCTTAGGCAACTGCAGGACCATGGTTTGATCCCCGGCACCACATGCTGTGCCAGCCCCATCCTCAGGGCAGGCTGAGGCAGCCATAAAAATAAAATAAAATAAAATAAATATTTAAAGATTTACTTATTATATTTATTTGGTATAGGGTCTCTATGCAGCTTGGCCTCATAGCAATCCTCCTGTCTCAGCCTGCCCAGTGCTGGGATTGCAGGCGGATACCACCATGCCTGGGTTTCATGGCCAGCTTGGCTTGGCTTGGCCTCGCTCGGTGCCCAGCTGGCAAGATGTGGTACTGGGGATCGAATCCCCATCCTTGAGCTTGCCAGGCAGGCGTTTAGAATGCTGAGCTATTTCCCCAGCCCTGCCTTAGTTTTAAGTAGTTGCTAGATCCTTTAAAAATGAAACAAAACCAAGGAAGCCTGGGTTCTCCTGATGCTTCAGCAGTCTTTAAAGGGTGACCAGCTTTCTGAAAGCCAGCCCCTCAATGGGTCAGTGTCCTTTTTAGGCCTCACCGTTTAGCCAGCCTTCCATGGAAGAAGGGGGACCATATATAAAATGCAGTCCTTTATAAATGGAGATTTTCCAAAATGTCAGTTAAACTGTTTCAGAACTGCACTGGAAATTGCTCTGGGAAGTTGATGTCTTTAGACAGTTTAGAATTCTCAAGCCTGGGGCAGGTGAGATGGCTCAGCAGTCTAAAGTGCCTGCTTAGGCAAGCTTAGGCAATAGTAGGGACCTCGGTTCAATCCCGGGCACCACATGTTGTGCTGCGCCAGCCCTACCTCAGGGTAGGCTAAGCCGGCCATAATTAAAAAAAAAGAATTCTCAAGCCCCTCTCCCCCAGCTGAGTCTTCCCCTCCCCTTCTCCTTTCCTCCTGTTTTTGCACTCTGGTGGTGGGAGTCCTGCCCCACAACTTTTGTCTTTGTGTCCCAGCTGTACTTTTTGCCACAGGACTGTGGGCTTTTGCCTTTGGTGTTTTATTCCTTTAGAGCTCATAAGAGTGACCCCACCCGGCTTCCTGAGTGAAAGATGGATGTTTTCTCCATTGTGTTTGCTGCTTCCGTGCCTGCTCTGCTCACCAACCAGAGGAATTTCCTACTGAGCTCCAGGCGCGGGGGCTTGCTCAGTTCCTTTTGGATCAAATTAAAAACTACCCATTAGGGCAGCAAATAGGGGTGGTTAATGAACTAAGAATGTGGCACCCCGAGGCCACAGCACTGGCATTTATAGGTTTTAACTAACAGGCCACAAGTATTTTTAATTGTTGAACTCATTAAATATCAAAACGGTATAGTAGCTAACAGCCAGGGTTTGTTTCCTGAAGAACAGTTAACAGAGCTGCTGGTCAGCGTTGCTAGGCGCCTTCTCTGTTTTGTGTCCCAGTGCGCTCTGATTCTAAGCCCGTAAGTCACCGTAGGACACCAGGTTAGGTTCTTGTATGTATTATCTGGCTTAATCATGCATTCATTTTATTTAAACAGGAAACTGATCAGTGGGTTTGGGGCTTTTTCAGCCTTTTCTCTCCACTTCAACCTGTGCACCTTTCAGAGATGTAGTAACTTAGACTACCCAGCTCTCCTCACAGAAGCAGAACATTCTAGTTCAGGCTGGCCTTGAGCTCACTATGTAGTCTGACTTTGACCTCAGGCGATCCTCCTGCCTCAGCCTCCTGAGTGCTGGGATTGCTGGGATTACAGGCTTGCACCACCACACCCAGCCAGAACATGTTTTTTAACCAGGTAGTTCGTGCCTTCTTGCCACTTTGCCAATGTTATAGGTAGCTAAATTAGATAGAAACGTTATAATATTATAGGCAGTCAGACAAGCTCAGGCCCTTAAGGAGACAGTATGGAAGACAAGGTGACTTTTTTTTTTTTTTTGTCTTTTTGAGACAGGATCTTGCTATGCAATTCAGGTTGGCCTTGAGCTCACTTTTGTAGCCCAGGCTGGTCTCGAACTTGCACCAATCTTCCTACCTCAGCCTCCCAAGTGCTGGGATTGCAGGTGACCACGCCTGGCTATATTGTGCTCTTAACCTTCGTTTGTTCCTAAAATTCATTATTTGTTTTTTTTACTTTTTAAAAAATTTATTTTATTTATTTTTCTTTGTGGGACCGGGGTTTGAACTCACAACCTTGCACTTGCCAGGCAGGTTCTTGTGCCACAGAGCTATCTCCCCAGACCCCTATTCTTTTTTTTTAGAGAACACAAATTCATCCCAAGGTACCTTTCAGGTTGAGAGCTTCTATGAACTGCATAGTGAGACCCTGTCTCAAAAGACCAAAAAAAAGAAAAGAAAAAGAAAAAAGAGAGCAGAATATATTTATTGGGGGAAAGAAAGCTTCTGTCTGAGAGAGAGGAGAGGTTCCCCAAGTGGAAGCATGTTGCCCTGGGAAGCTGGCTGTTCCAGGGACTTTTATAGAGTAAAATTGAGCTGTGAGGCAAGACTAAGGTGGAGAACATGGGAACTTGCGTAGGTAGGCATGAGGTGGAACAAAACTATGGTCAATTAATGAGATTACAAGCCCCTTTGCTCAGGTAAAATTGATTACATAGCAAGCGCCCATGAATACAGGACAGGGCCTTCCTGTTGAGGATTGGGTCAATGACATTTGGGCTCTTTCAAGGTCATTGATACCTATATAGAGTATCAGTCCCTGATGCCATCCCTAGGAAGTATGTGGCTGCATTTGTTTACTCTTTTGTCTTGCGGCCTGGCCCACAGTGGTGTGTGTGTGTGTGTGTGTGTGTGTGGTGAGGGGGGGGGGGATGTCTGTCTCTTCCAAAGACACAGTCGTCTTGTCTTCCATACTGTCTCCTGGAGGGCCTCTCCCTGTCTGACTGCCTATAATATTTCTATCTAATTTAGCTGCCTACAGCACTACCTGCCCCAACTCTTGCAATCCTTTTAAGATTTTGGATGCTACAGATAAGATCCCTGTCAGGCTGTTCTATGCACTTTTCTGTCTCTGTCATAAGGTCCCTTGTAATGTACCCCACACCGCAGCTCTTGCTTCTTGATTAAGGCAGGGATCTTCTCAGGAATAATGGCAGGAACATATTTGAGTTTTTAGGCATCAGATGGTATGCTCTGCTGTTGATAGGTATTGATACAGGGGAAAGAAACTCCCAACCTGCTAGATGTCCAAAATGCTGAGATTGTGTTCTCTTAAATTCCATGAATGAGGGCCAGGGACACAGCTCAGCGGCAGAAATGCCTGGCTAGAAAGCACAAGGTCCTGAGTTTGATCCTCTGTTCCACAAAATAAATAAACAAATAAATGAACAAACAAATAAGTAAAATAAAAAATTGAGGAATGAATTCTAGGAACAATGGCGGTAAGAGTAGGAAGAATTTATTGAGAGAAAACTTTAAGAGGGAGAAAGTTGGTCCCCCCACTCCCTCTCAAGGGTGTTTATTGAGCAAAGCCAATAATAAAGAAGTGAGGTGGGTTTAAGGTAGGTCAGAACTGTGATCAGTTAATAAGATGATAAGTATAGATATTTAGGTCATATGGATCCACCGGGAAATGATGAGATAGGACAAGACTATGGTGAACCAATAAGGTTATGCCAAGTATAGTCACTGGGTAATATTTATTAAGTGGGGCTCAAATGGAGAAGCAAGCACAGAACAAGTGCTCATGGGATGGACAAGGACTATTCCGGAAGGAGTAGATAAGGTGGTTTGGTCCTCCACCCCCAGGTGACTGGTGCCTGCGTAGAATATGGTCGCTACTGTTCCTCCCTCAGGGAAGGTAGGGTGAGTAGCTCCTGTGTTTTGAAGCCTGGACTTGGGTCAGCAGGCCTCCAGCCACAGTTGCCTTCTGCACTGACCCCTCGAGGGTTCCACCCTTCTGCCTGCCTGTAAGATTTCTACATAACTCACCTGTCTATAATAGTGGTACGATTGGAGTATGTGGTAAATGTTTAAATTTGAAAAAAAAGTTTACCAACAACAACAAAAAGAGTATAACAGTAAAAGACACTTGGCTACTAAGTTCCCCAAGCACACCTTTCTCTTTGAGCACTTCTATTATCCGTGCCACTGTATTTTATTTTATTTTTTAAATGTATTTTAGTACAGGGTCTACAGGGTCTCACTATGTAGATCAGCCTTGTAGTGATTCTTCTGTTTTCAGCCTCCCAAGTGTTGTGGGTTCTCAGAGGCCAGACCAGAGTCCAAATTAGAATTTAAATTTGAGCCTTTAGTACTGAGCTCAGGGCCTTCCTGACTTCAACTCACGCAGGAGAGAAGATAGAGAAGCGCACCAAGTGACAGAGAACAGGGTTTTTATACAGAAACTACTTTCCATGTAGCACGTACTGATTTTTAAAATTAATCATTTGTAACCTACCAACGCATGTAGGCACAATTTACAAGTTACCTAGACACTAGATTGAGTACAAGGTCTAAATGAACTTCCTCCGATCTTTAGCAGAATGAAATCATTAACTACATTCCTATATGGTTCAACAGGTAGTCAGACCTAAACTTCATTATCACCTCTAGGGGCTGATTTCCTTAGGTACACATATAGCAACATGAATCACTTTGACTTAGGTTAGTACATTTAACATTCTGAGGTCATTAGCTTTTTTTAATTTTTATATTTATTTATTTGTTTGTTTGTTTGTTTGCTTGTTGTGTTTGTTTGTTTCTTTATTTATTCATTTTGTGGCTGGCTCAGCCTGCCCTGGTGGTGGCGCTGGCACAGCATGTGGTGCTGGGGATCGAACTGCAGTCCCCGCAGTTGCCTGAGCCCTCCTAAGCAGGCGCTTTAGACCACTGAACCATCTCTCCGGCCCCAGGTCATTAGCTTTTGATCTACACAAATATCATGTCCTATCACCAAGAGCAGTTATAAAAAGAATTCATCAATCTCGGGGAATTTCCCGGACATGTGGACTTAGCATTGTAATTTTTAAACTACTGAGTAGTCTTGAATGCCCTGTTACTAATTCACAAAGACATTACCTCAGTGAGCCTGAAATCTAAGTAACCTATCACACCAAGCACTGATACTACAGGTGTGCACCACCATTTTTAGTGTCAGTTGCCATTTCAGCGTGCCCCCGGGGTGGAGCCGGCATGACACACTGGGGATTGAACCCCAGGTGCTGCACTCTGCCTAAGCAGGCGCTTTAGTCTGTTGAGGTATCTGGCTGGCCCTTGGTGCCACTTTATAACTATTTATTTTATTTTTTGGTACTGGGGATTGAACTTTGGACCTTGCACTTGCCAGGCAGGCACCTGTGCTGCTGAGCTATCTCCAGGGTCCTGTCCTTGATACTTTAAAAGCTTCTCCCCTCCTTTCCCTCTCCCTCTCTCTTGCTCTCAGCGTTTTCTGAAGCAGTACTGAAAGCCTCCAAGTGTCTTTACAAGGTGTGATTTTAAAAAAACCACTGTGAAGCTGCCACCAAGTACCATCCAACAGAAAGGCAGATTTGTAAAAGTAGTCAGGTGGGCCCTCACCACTGTATTCACCAGGTCTGGCATTGTGTCATTTCTGGCTCTTCCCTAAAGTCAAAATGACTGTAAAAGGGAAGCATTTTGAATTGATTCGGGACATAGAGGCAGCCGTGAGAGGACAAGTAAAGACTGAATCTCAAGCTACAGTTCAGATAGATCAGTGTTTCATCTCTGTCAGGCTGGGGAGGAGAGAACACAGTGACAAAGGATGGGCTTTGGGTATGGGAGGGGAAGAAGGGATGGTACCACCTATCATCTGTGTGACATCTAGATTCAGCTCGGGTGTACTGCAATTGAAATATATGTGTATATCAATTTTCACTGCGGGAGATCCCTGCTCTCCACACTTCCTTGTTCAGGTGCTGCTCTGAGGCATTCCATGTATCGTATGTTTCTCTGCAGCTGGTTTTTCCACGTTAGCATCATACTGCTGTTTCGCCAACTAAAGAGCCAGGGTGTGACTTGAGATTGAGTTACTCTTCTCTGAAAGCATGAGCGCCATGTTGCTTTATTCTGTGGAGGAGGGCTAGTGAGTGTTACGTTTACCACCAAACCTAGCTTAGTGTGTCTCACTGTAGAGGGTGAATGGGTTTCTATTGTAACGGGAACAGAAGAGGATGGTTTAAGGGTCTTGGACTTTGGTCTTGGGCATTCCCAAAGGCTTGTGGGATTGCGCTGTCTTCTTCCTGATCTCGGTTGTTACTCAGGTCTGCTTTATGGCTAGTAACCTCTTGCACAGACTACAGCTTTGTCCTTGTGGAATTTACTTTTTGAGACAGAGTCTTGATGTAGGGGAAAAGAAACTAGACCTGAAAGGTACCTGGGATGAGTTTACGTTCTCTAAATCCGAAGAATGAATTTTAGGAACAAATGGAGATTAAGAACAGAATATTTGTTAGGGGAAAGAAAGCTTTTGTCTGAGAGATGGGCAGAAGGGGGACCCGAGTCTCTTCCAGTGATTTTCATAGAGTAAAACCATGCAGTGAGGCATGTCTAAGGTGGAGACCATCTTAGGTGGTCCACTTCCTTAGGTGGGCGTGAGGTGGGAGAAAACTATGATTACTCAATGAGATTACAGGTACCATTGCTCAGATAAAAAATGAAGTCCAGGACCAAATGAGGAAGCGAGTCATATAGCAAGTGGGCATGAATATGGGATGAGTTCTCTTCCTGTTGGGGGTTGGGTGAGTGACTTTTAGGGCTCTTTCAAGGTGATTGATATCACCTATTTAGAATGTCAGTCCCTGAAGCCATCGCCTTTAGGGAACTGTGTGGGTGTATTTGTTTATTCTTTTATATTGAGGCCTGGCCCCTAATTGGGGGAATGTCTTATGTCTTCCAAAGATGCAAAGTCACCTTGTCTTCCATACTGTCTCCTTGAGGGCCTGCCCCTGTCTGCCTATAATATTTAGCTGCCTGTAATAGTCTCATTAGATAGCCCAGGCTGGCCTTAGATTTAAGGTAATCCTCCTGCTTCAGCTGGGGATTCCGTGTGTGTTCCACCATGCCTGGCTGCTTTTAAGAATTTTAATAAAGGAAGAGCACTTTGCAAAGTTTCAATTTGGGGGAACTATTCTGGCATCTTACGAATGAAGGAAAGGTGAGAGGAGGAAACAGAAGGAAGTTGAGCCCAGAAGAAAGGGAGTCCCAACAGGTCCAGGGCTCAGGCACGTGTTGGTGTAGGTTTGATATCACTGGGTAGTTCTCCCTCACTGGGGCGCGTGGGGTGGGTGTGTCTCTGTGTCTCTTTCTGCACAGCTGTGCCTTCCCAAGGCCCATGTGCATCTGGACTCGGGGATGTGGTTTCAGTAGGCGGGCCTGGCTTCAGGATCAGCAGCGTGAACACGCTTGTAGCATATGGATGCAATGCGGTTGTGGGTTGAAACCCTGGGCCCTATCAGAAATGCTGTCCACATTGTGTCTCAGTGTAACTGTTGCCCATTAAATACCAGGCTGCCAACGTACATCCTCCCTCCCCCGCCCACCATCCTCAAGTGGAAACTTTAGCTGTGTGGTAAGAATACTTTCCCATCATTTAGCACTTCAGAATTAACATATTTTGGAGAGTTCTTCAATTAATACGGAATGGCACATTTGCAGATGGTTAGAGAAACAGTTAAATAGGAGTCAGCAGAGCCATGTAGCCAGCTTTCCCATGATGGATAAGCAGTGGGTGGGGGAGAAGGCGGGCTAGGGAGAAGCTTTGGTCGCTGTCTGTGCGGATGCTGTAATCGGAACAGGAAGCCTGGCCCGGTCCTTACCTTCTGTTAAGAGTGTAAGTGGCTAATGACCACCTCACCAAAAGTTAAGAGTTCCACTTTTTAAAGTCTTGATCTTTTTCTTTTATGACCCCACCCTGAGTATTCCAAACACAGGTATGGATGAAATGAAAAACTTTCTCATTAAAAGTAACAGCTTATTCCCACATTCATTTTTGGTCTTGTAACGAGAAATTGGTTTCCTTCCACTTGAGGAATTGCCTATCTCTCCTGCCTTAATAGAGCTTTGGAAGAGGGTGTCTGGTAGGCGAATTTTACAACCAATCAGTGCTCAATGCAGATCCAACGCGGATCCAACTGGAAGGACTCCAGCTGGCTGACCTGGTCTCTCCCAATTTTAACTATGAATGACTTATTTAGCTCCTAAATACAGAACAGCCTGCTCCTGTTGTCTTGGGGAGCAGTGGTCCCCTGATCCTATGGCCTGGAAGTCGAATCCTTGGGCTGGAGGGTGTTTGGGGCGGCAGGGACCTGGTGGAAAGAGGCCCAAGTGATGCTCCTGGGCCCGCCCCACCCTGTCTCTGGAGCCAGTGCTGGCTGCATTTAGAGTCCAGGAGGTTTGTGCTGAAAGAGTACATTGGCTCCAGCGTGCATCATGTTCTCTTGTTTTCCCACAGGGAGTGGGGCCAGCCAGCAGGAACAGCGGGCTGAACAACATCACCTTCAGATATGACAGTAAGTAGCCGGCCTGACTGCGGGAGCAGAGGCCGTTCCGTGATCTATAGCTTGTTCGGTTGTGCTCAATCAAGGACACAACTGCACGTCCTGGGGTTGAAGAATTTTTTGAATCTGTTCGGGTTTGTCAGCAGCTAACGCAGCTTGCTCTTGTGTAAGCCACTGACCTATTTGGGAGCTTGAATAGGTCAGGTGTCTTCCATTGGCCAGATGTTCAGAAGAGTGAGCTGTGAAGATTTTCCTTGCCCTCCGAGGTGCAGACGCATCCTGAAGAACAGACACATATACCTGGAGGGCCTGACAGGTGACAAAGGACAGAGGAGCGAAGCTGCCCAAATGCAGGGTGCTGGAGGGAGGCAGTAAGTGGCAGCAGACCCGCGTAGCTTGTGTCTGGCTTGGAAGGAGCACTGGCTTGTGGATTCAAGACTGTGGTCTTGAGGAATCCCCACTGAACGTAGCCAGATGCAGCTTCCAAGAAGAGCTGGGAGGTTGCCTTTTGTGTGTATGTGTGATTTAGTTTTATTTATTTATTTATTTATTTATTTATTTATTTATTTTAGATATAGTAGTAGTTTGGTTCATCAAATTACTTTATGATTTAGGGGGAGATAGTTGTGGTTGTATTTGTCACCTGACACATAGGAGTTTGTGAAGGGAAGCAAAATTTTGTCAAATACTTCTGAGAACTGAATTGTTTGTGAACTGAGGACTTACTATATTGACATTCATTTAAAATTTTTCATAGCTGGGCGTGGTGGTGCACGCCAGTAATCCCAGCACTTGGGAGACTGAGGCAGGAGAATCGGTGCAAGTTTGAGACCAGCCTGGGCTAGAAAAGTGAGCTCAAGGCCAGCCTGAACTGCATAGTGAGACCCTGTCTCAAAAAGAAAAAAAAAAAAATAAAATAAAATTTTTCACACATACACAGAGTGGACCAAATCGCTCTTTGCTCAGATGGACTTAGGAGTTTCTAGTTTGCCGTATCTGACTTGGGCCCAGGTACTAATCCTGCCTGTCAGGTGTGTGTGCAGGTGACTTGACTTTGCTCCAAATGAAGATGATTGGGCTGAGAGTATTCGTAGAGTACGTGCTTAGCATGCAGGCAAGATCCTGGCCTTGATTGCCAGCACTGGGGGAAAAAAACCAAAAAGATTAGTTTTCTTTTAGCATTATTTTGAGGCCTAAGTGAAATGATGCTTACCCCTACTCACCCTGGTACCTGATCTGCTTTGAGTGCTCAGTGAAATCTAGCTATTGATGCTAGAAGTTAGTCTAGAATGATCACTGCTACAACAGAGCGTATCGGTCAACACTCACTAGAGAAACAGATTTTTTTGTATGTGTGATGCTGAGGGTTGAACCCAGGGCCTTGCACATGCCGAACAGGTGCTCTGCTACTGAGCCACATCCCCAGCCCGAGAAACAGATTCAATATAAGATGTGTAACTATAAGGATTTATAAGGCAGGCTTATAATGGCCTCTGGTAATCAGGTGTGGAAGAATGCAGAATGCAGAAGGGCCGTCTGCACTCTGCCCGCTGGAGATCCCAAGGCTCTCGCCAGATTCTGGCTCTCAATGTAGGGTCTCCAGCGAGTCTGTATCAGGAGGCTGGAGGGTCTGCACCAGAAGCCAGCAGTTGGACCTCCAAGGGGAGGGGTAGAAAGAAGCAAGGCCACTCACTGCCTTTTATTCCATTTTCCTTTTTAGATTTCATTGAGTCTGTAAGCCAATTGGCTGGTGCCACTCATACTTCCCCCTTCAGTAAATCCACTCAGTCACACCCAGAACTATACTAACTAAACTAATCAGGAGATTGAAATCCTTACAAGAGTTAACTATCATACAGGGTTTTGAGGCTATGGTTGTAATAGAACCATTTTAAGATATAATTATGTGTTTCAAACTCACGCCCACCATTGCTAGCAAGGCTGTTTTAAGTCAGGACTTACACGTGGAGCTCAGGCAGTTCACTGTGATATGCATATGTTCTGGGTAAATACTGTGATGGTAATGAAAGATTTGCAAGTCCATGATACTGTGCTTAGCTAAGTAAATACATGTGTAAGGGATCTTGCTTTGAGTGAAAAAGTTAATTTCTAATACATGCCTTTAGTCTTTGCAGATCTTGTATTACATTCAAGAGTTCAAAATTTTCCGGTCAGCTGCGAACAAGCATTTGTCTCTAATCTATGGGTTTTATGGAAAAAGAATCTATACCTGCACAACTTAACATTTATCATATTGTTGTTTTAATTGTACTGAATTTTTTGGCCCACATGCCTGTGCCTGTCTCTTACTCCTCACTTTATTCTTAGTTCTACGGTGTTTAATTAGAATTTAATTTACAGCTCACGTTGACTCCTGAGATGTTTGAAGCCTGGTTGCGTTCTGGCAAAACGTCATTTGGGCATAAAATATTTTGTAACCAGAATCCAAAAGTTTAGACTTGTTAATAATTAAATGCAGGCTGTGTAAAAGACTTATAGTGTTTCCCATTGAAAAAGACATTTTTGAAGTTTCTTTTATTGCTCAACTGCTGGTTACTAGTTCTGTTTGAAATAACAGAGAACCAATTACCAGGTTTTCGCCAACATTACCTACAAAGTCTTATTTTTCTATTCTTTTGTCATTTAATGTTACAAAGAAAGCATCTTACCATCAAGTCATAACTGAATTCTGTGAGTCTCTTTGCCTCCTTCTGCCCTGTTTCTCTAAGGGATCATGTCTGAGTAGGTTATAATACATTTTTTTAATTCCTAGGCTTTGTGTTTGCATAATTGTATTTACAGAAAACCAAAGAGTGTTAATTTTGGCATTAGGAATGAACAAAGACCCGGATGTGGTGGCACACACCTGTAGTCTCTGCCCTTGGGAGGGAGGGGTAGGAGGACTGCACATTTGAGGCCAGCCTGGTCTACATAGTGAAAAAAAGAACAAAAAGAAAGAAAATCATAGTTTACTCTTATGTATGCAGCTTTTCACAGCTAAATCAAAAGTTTCTCTTACAGTATGGGCCTCAACCAGATGAAAATTCTGAAACTTCCCAAGTAGGGTAGAATCTCGTCTCTTAGTGTGAGGAAGCTGGTCTCCTCTGCCCAGGCTTTCGCAGGCAGAACGCCTCTGACCCAGCTTAGGCTGCTAAGTGTA
Organism: Capromys pilorides; assembly: GCA_004027915.1. NCBI lineage: Eukaryota > Metazoa > Chordata > Mammalia > Rodentia > Capromyidae > Capromys > Capromys pilorides. Next base: position 30,845 of record PVKN010004972.1, read on the forward strand.
AGGCACGAATGCGGGGAGCCACCGAGGCTGCTCGTCTTGGTCTGGTCAGTAGTGGGCTCCTAAGTCGCTGACCACTCTTGGCTTCAGTTTACTCATTTGTGTAGCACCAGATATTTGACTTTCTTTCTAATCCAAAAATCTCTTCTACACCCAGAGGGCCTATATACTGGTGGCTTTGAGGGTGAATTACCTCTCTGGCTAGAAAGAGAATTTTTCTGAATATTTTTGTATTGTTCTTACATTCCTTTGTGGTTTTCAGTTGTCTTCAATGAACTTTTTTTTGTGTAGGTGGCTGGGGGCTATTTGGGATTGAACCAAGGCCTTCTTGTTCAGCTACATCCCAGCCCTGTTTTATTTTGAAACCAGGTCTCAATAAGTTGCCCAGGCTGCGTTTGAACTTGAATCTTCCTGTTTCAGCTTCCCAGAGGGCTGGAATTACAGGAATATGCCACTATAGTCAGCCTTCAATGAATATTTTGCTTACAAAAACTGAGAACTTAAGAGTACAGTTTATGGGGAGAAAATGCAGCCAGTTCACCAAGCTACTTAGAAAATAACCTGGAACAGTTCACCTCAAAGGAAAAAAGAAAAATCTAAACAAAAAAACTCTTGCAGGCTTGGACCTTGGGTGAAAGGTTGATCTTTTGCAGCAGATATTGCAGAGGGTGTTCCTAGCGGTCGTGGTGGTGCATGCCTGTAACCCCAACAGGGGCTGGGGGGCTGAGGCAGGAAGATCGCTGAGCTCAAGGCCAACCTATGCTACACGGTGAGACACCGTCTTAGGCAGAGAGAGAGGGAGAAGGAGGAGAGGACGTTCAGGTAGAATCATTGAGAAACATGCATCGGCGTGAAAATTACGAGTTGGTGTCTGCTGGATATTCCTGATAGCTCTCTCTGCAAGACAGCTGCTACATAAGCTGATGACACACTCCTGAAATGCTAGTGCTGGGGAGGCTGAGGCAGCAGGATTATTACAAGTTCAAGACCAGTCTGAACTACCTAGCGAGACCTTGTCTCAACAAAACCAAAAAACATTAAAAAAAAAAAAAAAAAAAAAAAAAAAAAAAAAAAAAAAAAAAAAAAAAAA
>PVKN010004973.1:0-32044 GCA_004027915.1 Capromys pilorides
CTATCCCCCACTTTCTTTCTGGCACTGGGGGTTGAAATCAGGACCTTCACACTGAGCTATATTCCCAAACCTTTGCTCTGTATTTTTATTTTGTGACAGGGTCTTCCTCAGTCCCTACGTTGTTCAGGCTGGGCTAGAACTTGTGGTGCTACTGCCCCAGCCTCTTGAGGTGCTAGGACGCACCACCATGCCAGCTAGTGCCATTTCTATTGCAACAAAGAAAAAGAAAGCAACAAGAGAAGCAAGAAGAGACAGCAAGAGGGCAGGAAAAAAAAAATAGCAGAGATCATTCTTCTCTGTCACGGCTAGGAGGACACTAGCGGTTGTTGGACCACGTTATTAAGGGAACTCGGTGCCTGCCCTCATGGGCCTGTAGTCCAGTAGAGAAGTCAGATCCGAACAGAGGGTCAGAGGGATTTGTGGCTGATGGGAACACAAAGCTGGAGTTTGATTTAGGGTAATAGTCAGGAAGCGGGGACTGCGCCAGCGATGGGGGAGAGGTGGGACGGGACTCAGACTTCTGGGGACTGCCCCAGTGACTGAGACGACACGCAGCCAAGACAGCAAATGGTTGCCACCATCAAAGGCGTCCACGTTTTTGCACATAAACCAGGTGTGGAGCTGAGAGCAGAGGGTGTAAGGGACAGGTTTTTGCGGCTCCAGTCAGCACCTCACGGCCACTGCTCAGGGCAGGAGGTGCTGATCCCCACCGCACCCCATCAGGAGAGCTTCACGCAGCCTTCAGAAACCTCTGTGGGCAGGAGCACTTCTGGAAAGCACAGCAGCGGTTGGCTTGTAGTGACTGAGTAATAGGCCACCGGAGTCGCTCAGAAGCACGCGTGCAGCTCGCGTGGCCAAGCACCGATCCCAGAGAACGGAACCTGGGCCTCGCACTCATGCTCGCGCCGCGCGGACGGAGACACATCGCCCTGGCCCTCCTGACCTACAGGGGCGATCGAATCTGCAGAAGGCCCTGCGCTGGAGCTGGAGACCCAGCCTGCAGGAAACCTGGGGAAGGACATACAGATGCCAGCCTGGAGAGCAGCTGGCAAGGAGGACAGAGGCGGCTTCAGGCTGCACTGTTGCCGGCCCGGCCCCATCCTAAGGACCAAGCCGCAGAGGCGCGTGGCATCCTGGGTGGTCGTGTGCTGGGCACCGAAAGGGCAGGACCGCTGAGTGGGAGCACCAGGGAGCAGCGGAGCAAGCGTGCAGGGCGAGGCTGTGGCGCAGCGGCCCTCGGCCACCTTGTTGTTGCCGCCCAGTGCTGCCCTCTTGCATCTGTGCCTAGAGACCCCACATCAGGCTGCCAAAGGGACACTACCATGTCACCGGCGTGGGCGTCTTCCAGCCCTGCTGAGAACTCTGGGCTTTTCTCACCAGGAAAATGTAGCCACCTTTCCCTCATGAGCTTATCACATGGGCATTTCCTGGACCCCGTGCGAGACTTGCATCGTGCCTGATGTCCTGCGAGCAAACCGCTTTTCCTCCAGGAAGCCCTGATCGCTCTTTTTCCTTACAGCGTCAATAGTCTCTTTTTTTTTTTCAGGACCAGGGATTGAACTCAGGACCCTGCATTTGCCAGGCAGGTGCTTATTCTATGAGCTATTTCCCCAGCCCCAAATAATACCAATATTCTTTTTTTTTTTTGGCCAGCTCAGCCTGCCCTGGGGGTGGGGCTGGCACAGCATGTGGTGCCAGGGATCAAACCGCAGTCCCTGCGGTTGCCTAAGCTTGCCTAAGCAGGCGCTTTAGACCTCTGAGCCATCTTGCTAACCCTCCCTTAGAGCTTCAAGCTGGGCTCCAGGCCTTTCTTCAAGATGGAATTTTCCATTGAAGAACAGAGGGATTTGAAAGGCAGCCTAGAGAGATGCTGAGGCAAATAAGCTTGGGGAATAGGAGCATCTTCCCTGCAGACCTTCTCAGAGCCTTGACCTGCAAGTAGCACAGAGATCTACCAAGAGGAACTCAGTGTATAGTGCTTCTCAGCTCACTGAAAAATGAACCCATCCACTTGCAAAACTATTCTGTAGAGTTGATATAGTATAGAACACAATTTGGAACATTTTGTCCTGGAAAAATAATTGTTATGTCGTTTTGGGTTGGGTTTGGACCACTGGTCCCCTGGCAGGCGGGGCGGTGAATTGGGGCCTTTATCCTTCGTCTGTCCAGCTCCTGGAGAGCTGGAGCAGAGACCTAGACCAGAGCAGGCCTCTCAAGTTTTCCTCTAAGATGGCGTGAGAGCCACAAAGCAAAATTCTAGGGCTGCACCGACATTCTCAGCAGTGTCCACCTGGGGCTCTGAACTCCGTCGCCTAGGTGACAAGCATTTCCTGCCTCTACAAACCTCAGGCAAGGGTCTCCTCCACCCCAACACTGCTTGTCAGAACCCCGAGGCCCTTGAGAAGTCCTTTCCTCAGCCTCTGCCTCCACCATACAGTTCCTCAGCAGCCTTGCTGGGGGGCTTCCTGCCAGCCTCCTGGCTTCTCTGATACCCCTGCTGAGGGCCTCCAGCTCCCTAGGCCCAGGCTGGCTAGAACTTGTCCTCTGGAGGCCTGGGTCGCTCTATCTCGAAGCTGTGTTACCGGGATCGGAACATGTTCTAAACCGGCAGATCCTATGCACCTTGTGCTGTGGGTCAGAGTCAAGAGGCTTGGCCAGCCACGTGTGGTACCCGCTGGCCTGTTCAAGGTGGTTCCAGGCCCTGTGGAGGCCCAGCTGAGTCTGGGTCCTTTAAAATCTGCACATTTCCCTCACTTGGAAAGCTCTGCCTGACAGACAGGGCCCTTCCTGCCCTGGCTACGTCTTGTGCTCTCGGGGCCGGCAGCCTCCTAACCCCACAGCAGTGCAGGGCCTGGTGGACTCGCAGTTCTTTTTTTAAAACTTTATCTGTTTATTTATCTGTTTACTTATTTATGTTATGGCTGGCTCAGGCTTCCCTGGGGGTGGGGCTGGCACAGCTTGTGGTGCTGGGGATCGAACCACAGTCCCTGTGGTTACCTAAGCAGGTGCTTTAGACGGCTGAGCCATCTCGCTGGCCCCCTGGACTCGCAGTTCTGTAAGAAAGCAACAGCGCAAAGCCAGCGAGGGCACAAGGCTCTGGCAGATCTTGGGGTTCCCCTCAGCCTTCCTACCTCCCTCGCCCCCACACAGCTTTGGCTCCTCCGTTGTTTTCCACGAGTGGAAAAGCAACTGAACACAGTGGTGCTTTCCGGACCTTGGTGGTGAGCAGATTTCGACAGGAGAGGCGTGAAAGTGGTGCAGCGGAGTCTGGGAGTGGGAGCCAGGACGCCAGAGGTAGCGGGGCCTCTGCTCTGGGCGGGGGCAGAAACAACTGCGGCCCTCCCAGGGCTGCGTGCTGGAGCCCGAGGGGCCAGGCTGACAAGGACAGCCCAAGGCTCCAGGTGGGCGTGCAACAACCGGAGGCGGCTGCCGGCTTTCCCCTCGCCCCGTGCTTCTCCTGCTCTGCTCGAAGTCCCTCACCTCTGGGCCTCGGCCTCCTCTTCTGGAAGGGGGAGAGGTGGGCTCCATCGGAAGCACCCCTGCGCTGTCTGTGGCTCACCCCCGGCGGTGTGCGTGATGCCGTAACTCAGCCTACGCCACAGGGACACACAACTGCCTTCCGCTGGCTGCCGGTGACCTCTGCACACTGCTGAATTTTATCCTCCCTTCTATTAGTTTATGCATGGTTATCAAGCATGGTGAGAGTACAGCTGCGGGCCTGGCCACTGGACGGCTTGACCTGCTTCCACCGGCTGGAAACACCACGTGACCAGTCCCCGAATCCAGAGACAGCGCCACACTCAGACGCGGAAGGAACTTGAAGCCCCTTGCCATGCACCACACTCTTCTGTGCGGGGAACCTGCCTGGACTTCTTCACAGTGTAGACCCGGCCCGCCGATCTCTGGCTGCCCTAAAGCTGCACTGTGCCTGGCTTTTCCTTGAATTCTGTGTTGGTGAGGTCATCCATAGTAAACCGTGAACGTGTCGTGCTGTGTTTACGCACACTTTTGCTGGTGGCCGTGAGGACTCATGCACACCTGTGTGCAAATCTCCCCGGCACGCACGAGGGAGTGGGGGGGCTGGAGCTCGCGTGTCAGCTGCAGCTGACCCTGCCATGCCGTCTTCCCAAGTCATCACGGCAAATTCCATTGCCCAGCCAGAGTGTGTAAGTGCCGGTGGCTTCACGTCTTTATCAGCACTAGGTGCAGTCTCCCCATCACTGTAGCCATTTGGATAGCCACGTGTGATGTTTCGCCATGCTGTTAATTAGGGAGTCTGCAGAATAGCAACGTTCTGCGTTCTTACCAACTATCTGGATGTGCGCTTTTATGAAGTATCTGTTTGAGTCTCTTGCTCATTTCTCTACAAAGTTGCCTGTCTTTTCCTTGTCGACCTCTAGGAATTTCTCCTTTCTACCCAATATACATGTGCTCTCCATCCACTGTATGGGTTACTGGGTTATGCTGTTTCATGTTAATAAATGATTTGAAACCACTAAATTAATTTCATGTAATAGACCATAACCTACACTTCCGGAAGACACTGAAATACACAGCTGCGTAGTTTGGCCCACATCTGGATTCTCCTGAAAGAGGACCATGTGGCCCATGGCCTCGCAGCTGAGTTAGGCAGGGGCAGCACCTCTGTGCCCTGGTCAGAAGCTGGCGGCACAGAAGGCCAGGCGACCAGCTACAGTTAATCAGAAAGTGTGTCCCGGACCATCAGTGACAGCAGTGTTTAGTTCTCCGGAGTTCACGATTTGCCCATCCACCCACCCTGATTAGGGGAGGGCACTGGACACATGGCTCAGGGCTGGGACGCTCCTGGAAGGAGCCCCTTAGCAGGCTCCAGGGTGTTTGTTCACAGGGCTCCATCGTCCAGGAACAGCCTGGGGCCACTTCCAAGATACCTCCAGGGTATCAGCAAGTTAAGACAATGTAGCCGAAACTCTGAGGAGGCCATGGACCCTGGGCAACACGTTGGGCGCCCAGACCTGGCGCTTTCTTAGTGGTAAGGGAGGACTCCATGCTGTCTCCTCCCAGCTCCTCAGGGCAGTCTTCTCCACTGACTTGAAGATTCAGGAAGACAAGCCCTGTGTCACTCCTGTCACACAGGCAGGCCGAGGGCACGGTGGGTTATCCCGAGGCCAGCGCTAGTCACGGAGCCAGAATGGCTGATTCCACGGCCTGGCATTCATTCTCATGTGGTACTTCATGGAGGTGGCCAGGCATCGTGTGCGGTGGCCTCATCCAAAGGGCCACAGGTTTTGCCTCACGTGGACATACATGTGCTCACACATGGACACAGGCATGTGCACAGGGCACTGTCGTTTCACTCAGAAACCTATGAGCTACTCTGCACTGGTACATTACACACTCAGCTTATCTGAGTTCTACGTTTTGCTCTATTTCCAAAACATTACACTGTCCACAGCACAAAGCCATGCTGAGGAAGGGGGCATTTCGCAGTTTACAAACCTCATCCACACATAATCTTTCATCTGGTGCTTAGCCAGCCTTCTAAACACAGATAAACGATGATACGCAAGGCCCCCAAGCTGTGGATCTGGGGCCTCATCCCAGGGACAGATGCCTTCGATGCCCAGGACCAGAGCTGAGGCAGCAGCCAGGGGGTGGAAGAATTTGTGCAGCTATGTAGACATGTGCACTAAGTTTCCCTTATAACTGTATGTTTCCATAGCAACCTGTCCCTTCTTGTCACATTCTGAGAAACAGCACTTTAATCTCATGCACTTTCTGGGGTTAGGTGTTTGTCTGACAGTTTATGAGATGTGAACATCTCCCTCACATCCATAATAAGCAGCCCCCCTTTTCCTCTAACTGGAGTCTCCACCACTTCCTGCCCTCTGCTCTAGCTGCACTCAAGCCGTCTCATTGCTACATTTATAACAGCACCAGGGACTGCCATCTGTGGAGAGCTCCCTGCGTACCAGGTATTAGGCGCTCTGTGTAGAGCCCCACACCAATTCTTTGCACTATGAAGTATCATCTTTATTTCCCAAGTGACAAAATAGGTGCTCCAGGATGAGAGATGACAGGTATGGCCACACAAGTGACAGGACTAAAATTAGACCCATGTCCCCTGACCCTGCCACCAAGGCCTGGCTCATTCCGGATTCCCAGATGGTGAGAAGCAACGACTCTTTCTTTACCCTAAGCCAGCAAAGCCGGCCTCGTGGAGGTACAAGGCCTGTCATGACCGTCTCGTCCTGCCTCCCTGGTTTTCTCTGAGCTCAGAATATCACTGTCTTTCCTGGACGCACACCAAGGACAGAGCTGGGACTGGAGCTGGGAGGTCTTGCCCTTTGGGCTTATCCTACCCGAGCAAAATGCCCTGGCCATGCTCTGGCTGGGATCCCGACTGGAGCTTATGTTAACAAGCCATGAGCGAGGCTGGGAAGAAGGCGAGCGGGGCAGGAGCTGCTCTTGGAACCAACAGGTGAGAAGTTAGGAGATGGGCAAAGAATGAGAGAAGATCACCAGGAAGGACAGGACTGTCCAGTAGAGAGGAGGCTGGCAAGATGAGAGAAGGGACGGCTTTCAAACCCAGACAGTGGGAAAGCTCTACCTGTCTGAACCTTTCCACCAGCCTCGGGAGCCCTGCAAGCCTGGCCTCGGATCTGGAGGGTGCTGCTCTGGCTAGCGGCGTCCAGGAGGGAACAGCCTCTGCCTGTTGGACTCTTTTCATCTCCAAGATTCCACGAGCCTTTGAAATGTATGAAAATCATTAGTGCAGTAATCCTGTACTCCTTGTTCATTGTTCTTTGGGAAAAAATTCTTTATTATAAAATAAATGGAGATAAAGTCTACCTGTTAGTGCATATTTAAGAGGTAGAGAAAAAAGCACCCATAACATTAACTTAAATCATGAATACTCTCTGAAGTGTAAAAAAAAAATCGACTCACTTTTCTTTAAATCTTCTTAAAAGGGTCTAAGAATAGTCCTTCAGATAATCCTTGAAGTATGCAATTTTAATTTGGACACATGGTAATTTCAGTCTACCTGTTGGAAGAGACAAGAGAGAAATCAGTCATTTTTGATGAGGGTGCTGTTCTAGAAGTGGCAAAGAAGTGCAGGGAGCTCAGCCGGGGCCGGGCAGGGCCGGGCCGGGCCAGGTGGGAGGTGGCCACAACAGGGCAGCGCGCTTGGCTCCTGGCGGAAGCCTGGCTCTTGAGCACTCGGAGGCAAGAGGCAGAGAGGGTGGCGCGGAGCCCACGCCTGGCGCATAGCCAGGGCACGCGCTGCACTCGCTGAAAAGCAGGTGGAAGGATGCACGGGTAGATGCAGGATTTCTCCTCAACCTGGATGGCAAGAGTCACCTCGGAAGCTCATCTCTACGATTCTTAGGAGGAGCAGAATTTTCAGGCCCTGGGCACACTATGGACGCGGCGGCTTGCACTTGGCGTGGGGACCTGAGTGGGCTTCAGAGCTGGCTGCGTCTGTGCGTCCGCCTGGCTCTGCACCTGAGCTGCCTGGCTTGTGCTGCCTGACTCGCTTATGCTCACTGTCATGCTAAGTTGGACTCTCAGCCCATTCATAAGCGGGAGCCTTTCTCTCTTTATGATATAATCATGGGATGTCATGCATTTCTCTCTAGATGGTCTCTTGGCTGTGCTCCATGACTTAATATTTTTATCTTTCATTAGTATTTTATAATACTTATTATCTTTTCTTTCTGACCCATGAGTTAGTGTAGTTTTGTAAATACCTTACAATATATATATATATATATATATATATATATATATATGTTTTTAAAAGAAGCCTCATCTGCTGTGTTTGACTCCGAGTGGAGTTACGTAGGGTACGAGAGCGTGCAGCCTATGGGACTCCGATTCCATGGCGTTTATCGCACGTACTGTATGACTAAGAGGTAGCAGCTGCCGGCTCGTGTGGGCTGAGGGGGGCTGTGTGGAGTTTGGGGCGGGCCTCTTGCAGCCCCTGCTCTTCACCTCCTCACCTGCAGGGGCACGTGAGCAACACCTATCAGTTCCCAGCCACCATGCAGAGCTGCGCTCACTGACGGAGCTCAGGGTGACAGGAGCAGAGCGTGTGCAGGAAGAGATCAAGGCACGCTACTTGTTACTTATCAGATATTAATAACGACACCCCACGTTCACAAAGTGTTTGGAAGTTCCCAGAAGGCGTTATCTTTATCTGACACTCGGTCTCAACAAATCTACCCTGAAGGATGTGCGTAGTGGCCAGCGGGACAAGGACCCGCCCAGAGAAGGAGGAGCTGCTGCCCGGGTGGTGTCCTTGTCCACTGCACTCTCCGTTCCAGCACCCCGGGGTTCTTCCTGACCCCATCTCCCCCGCAGCCCTAGTCCTGCTCGAAGAAGTCCCGACTGCGCCCCAGATCCACGTGCAAGGCCCCTTCATTCTTTGCCTGCTTTATTACAGCATTGTTGAATCCCTACCACATACCAACTAAAGCTGCAGGAGGTAGGCGCAGACCACACGTTGCTGGCCCATGGCTCCTGCCAGGGGCTGGGCGTGGCGCTGGGTGGTAGGCACGTGAGTGCCAGTCTAGAAAGGGAGACAGCGACTCTGTCTACCAACCGGAGCACTGGCTTAGCACCGCAGAGGAAAACTGCGCTGAATTTCCAGTCTTCACCCACAAATGGACCCTCTCCTGACCTGACCGTGCCCCCGCCCCAGCCCAGGTTGTTTTTTCCCTGAGTATTTTGAGCTGCATAAGTCAGCACCTCTTTACTCTCACATCTCCACAAGTCCCTGGGTTGAGATCACCGGATGCTGTCACCCCAGGTTCCTAGCCTGTGGGGGCCGCTCTGGGTCATTTGTCAGTAGACTCTCCTGTCTCAGCACCCACAGGGCCAAGACGTTCCTGACCCTTCTCCCTCTTCTCTGAGGGATTCTTCTGCCCCATCTGTAAGTTCTGTGGTTTGAACTGATGTTTTCATAACTTAACTAGACTTGTCTTAATAAAATTAGTCCACGCTATTGTCTATTAAGTGCATACTACGTGCATGTCAGTTACTGTGCTATGCTCACGTCTGGCTGGCTTCACAGTGACCAGCTGCGTGTGTATTGTTAATAGTCCTGTTTTACAGATGAGAAAATAGAGGCTTGGAAAACATACCCTGCTACCATGTGGCAGAGCTGAGAATGAAACTGCAACTTCAAGGGCTGTGGGTGTGGCTCAGCTGCCACACCCCTGTGCTGCCCTCCGCAGCCTGGCCGCTGTGCCCACTGGGCTCCCACACTGCTGTGCTTCCCTTGCGCCCCCTTGCTGCCCCCTGAATAGAGGGCTATATGTGTTGTGTTCAGGGGAAACCTGCCTCGTGTGTAAGGCTCTGCTCCAGTGCCCCTCGTCCCATAAAGCCCTTCCAAAGTGAATCCGTCACAACGTCCCCATCTTCTTGCTGTCGAAGCTCTCCTCGAATTCCAGGCCATCCAGTCCTGCATTTGACCACACGTGTGACCCACGCACCCAAGGATGACACAGATATGGTGGGAGGTGGTCGGTCCAGAGATCTAAGTACGAGAAACATCAACCCAAAGGAACCGGTCCTAAGGGTTTTTATGCTTAACCTTTGAAAAGAATGCACCATACCACGGTCAAAACTCGAGAAAGTCTGCCAGAACTTAATGCCTGGGGAGTGCTGTGCTCTGCCTGGCATGCGAGAATGTCTGGTCCTGTGACCCAGCAGGATAGTTTCCAAGGTTACCGAATCAGGCCTGCCTCTTTCTCTTATGCAATCTCCTCATTCTAAAATCAAGTTTACACATTAAGCCTGGCCTGAACACTCCCTTATCCTTGAAATAGTCCAATGCCCCACCCCAGCAGGCATGAACTGCACCCAGGCCCTGTCCCAGAGCACGGTGCCTATGCTAGCTCAGACAGCCGGCACTTGGTTTGCATTGCTCGTGGCTTGTGCTGCAGTTGGAAAGTGCTTCAGCATGCTCACTTCAGGCTTTCCCTGCCTCCAGTTCCTTGGGGGTAGGAACTGCATTCAATTCACCCTCAGCTTTCCCAGAAACAAGCCCGGTACTTGGCACACAAATGCCAATGAATAACTGGGTAACACCATCTTTGAATAGGGGTCATTGTCCAAGAATCACTCAAATGCAAGCGCCAAGCAGTGTATTATATGAAGAGTAGGTGGTTAAATACAAAATTCAGGCTGTGGCGATAGCTCAGCAGACTAAGTGCCTGCCGAGGCAAGGGCAAGGACCTGAGTTCAATCCCCAGTGCTGCATGCCATGTCAGCTCCACCCCAGGTGCACAGAGCTAGCCATCAAGACCAGGCGTGGTGGGGCACACATGTAATCCCAGCATTGGGGAGGCTGAAACAGGAGGATCACTACGAGTCTGAGCTGCATGGTGGGGCCCTGTACCAATCACATAATAAGTAGACACATACATAATGAATAAACAAACAAACACATCTTTCGTTTTCTCTCCTCTCTCTGGAAAAATGAGGGACCACATATCTCCTAGACTTCAGAGGTCTCTGAGGCCTGTGTTCTGTGGCTCCAAGACATATTGCTTTGGTGGCTTTTGGTACTCCCTGGATACATGAAGCACCAACAGCTCAAGTTCTGATACTTTCCAGAGTTGAGAAATGAGAGTTTAGAGGTTTGAAGATAGGTAAGTCCCTCAAGATGTGCTACGGAAACCACATCTTTTCCAGGAGAGGACAGGGGTGGGGGTTGGAGGGGTGGGTGGGTGGGCATTGAGTGCAGTCTCAGGACAAGGTGAGCCCTGCAGATGCATCTTCCCATTCCCTCCTAGCCTTGCAAATGAAGCCTCGAGGAAACCAAGTGCTTTCTGAATCTCTAAAAATAAACACCCCAAAGCTTCATCTAGCTGGATCCTGCTGCAATTTGCAGCATCTAGAACTTCACATGGTATAATTAGCAAATGGATTACAATGATTTATTTTTGGTTTAAAAGCTGAGATGAACATGACCTTCCAGCAGAAAGGGAAGATCAGAGGCCAGGAGCCAGTCACACTCCTTTAGTCCCTAAGTGCCACAACTCCAGTGCTGGCCAGCATCCAGCTACCAAGTAGAGAGAGGACTGCACCACTAGGATCTGGGCTCCCTGGGAAGTGGACTTATGAGTAAAGGGGCTCAATAGGGCCCACATTTGTCCCTCCAGTTACCAGGAAGATGTCCTAAATCCCTCTTCAAAGCATAGGGAAGACCAAAGGTCTTCATTATGAAGAAAGGAGAGCTGCTATAGTTTGTGCATAGGTGTCCCCACCTAAAGCCTCATGCAGTCATGGGACGGCTTCTGGAATTTGTTGCTGATTATTGTGGGTGTGGGTGCTGCTCCTCCCCTGGGGCAGGTGATTTTCATTTCAACGTAAGGAAGGGAGAAAAGTTAGCTACTTGAGCTACTGCTACTCTCTGCCTTCACTCTTGTTCTTTTCCCACCACCATAAAAGGTTGCCCTCTGCCATGTGCTTTGCTTTGGAACCAGCTGAATATGGGCTGAAACTTCCAGTACCTGTGAGCTAAATAAACCTTTCTTTCCCTAATTTTGAGAGTTAGGTATTTGTCCCAACAATAAGAGAAGAGTAACTAAGACATAATTTGGTACCAGGAATGGGGTCCTTGCTATGACTAGCCTGACCATGTGGATTATAAGTTTTCGGGAGTGGCTTATGGGAAGAGATAGGAAAGGTCCTCTACTTGCAAAGAGCTAGAAAAGCTTTGGCTATTCTATAGGGGAGATTCTGGTCAGAGCTCAGGCCAGAAGACTGACAGAAGGCCTGTCTATAAAGACCAGGCTGGGGAGGCTTATGCTGGGAAGAAGGACTACATTGGTTGTTGGACTCCAGATCATTTGTGTTTTGAGTTAGCAGAGAAGGTGTCTGCATTTTGTGCGTGTCCTGAGACTTTGCCTGTGAGTTTAGGCATGGCAGACTGACAAATTTTCCAAAAGATATTTCAAAGTATCCAAATATTGGGGTGGTACCATGGCTGTTATTGGGAGCTTTTAGCCAGATTTATGTTGAGAATCTGGAGCCAGAAGCCCAGCAGGAGGATTTAAAATGTTGTGAGTTTGGCCAGAAAGGAAGTGCCAATAAAGCTGCAAAGATAGAGCTGAGAGGATCTCCATTGCTGAGAGGGAATCAGAGAAATGAAAAGATGGCTTGAGGACATCACAGGAGGTGGCAGGTCTCCACCCTTTGCAGCCTCAGAATCACAAAGGTCAGGGACTTTGCCTTGAGGGGAAAGCCACAGAGCCCTTTGTTCTAGAATGCTGCACCAGGTTCCAGAATGGTGCTGGCATAGAGAATTTATTCCTGGGAATCAGGATCAGAGTGTTCAGCAATCCATGCACTCAGCTGCTACAGCCAAGAGAGAAGGAACCCTGGCTACTGCTCCACCTTGATGCAGACCTTGGCATCATTCACATGACATTGGTTTTAGGGGCATTCAGAATGCAGGAGTTCTGAGGTTATGAAGGTTTACATCTCAATTTCAGAAGAAGGCCTGAGAAGCCAGGCAGTTTAACCCTGAGAGGGCAGTGTGTAAAGCTGTGAGTGAGAAGACTATGCAGTTAAACCCCAGAAGTTTGGAAAAGCTAGGAATGTGGATCATCTAAGGGAAACTGCAAAGAGGGAGCAAAGCCAGCCTAAGAGAGAAGCCATGAGAGCTACAACTACAAAGAGTGCTGCAGGGGTGGAGCCACATGGAGCTTACAATTTCCAACAGGTTGCTTCTGATGTTCCACAAGGAACTATAGGATTTAATGTTTGCCCTGATGGATTTTGGACTTGTGTTAGTCCCAATACTTGGTATCCTGCTGTGTGTACTTTTTGGAATGGTAATGTTTGTTTTATGTCTTTGAATGTTGAATGTGTTTTACTTTTCATTTCTATGGAGGCTCACAGAGACTTGGGATTGGACTTTTCAGCAATGCTGAAACTGTTGGGACTGGCAACTCTTAGAGATGGACTAGAATGTCTTTTGCATAGAGGGATGTGCATGAGTCTTTGGGGGGCCCAGGGGCAGAGTGTTATGGTTTGTGTACAGGTGTCCCCACAAAGCCTCATGCAGTCATGGGGCAGCTTCTGGAATTTATAATTGATTATTGTGGGTGTGGATGCTGTATCTCCCCTGGGGCAGGTGACTTGCATTTTGATATAAGGGAGGAAGAGTAGTTAGCTGCTTGAGCTGCTGCTATCTCTCCCTGCGCTCTTGCTCTTCCCTGCTGCCATGAAAGGTTGTTTTCTGCCATGCCCTCTCTGCCTTGGAGCCAGCTGAGTATGGACTGAAACCTCCAGTAACTGTAAGCTAACTAAACCTTTCCTTCCTTCATTTTGAGTGTCGGGTATTTGTCCCAGCAACAAGAGAAGAGTAACTAAGATAAGAGCCAACAGACTTAAGTTGATGCAGGGATAGTTGAATACGAAGCAAAGCACACCAGAGACTATATCCATGCCAGGTTTTCTTCCTACACATTCTGGACCCATTTAGAGGACGGCATCACTTGCCTCCCCACAGGGACAAGTGTGCTGTGCTGTCTCTGGGCAGGCAGTATCTGAGGGTGTTGCCAAGAGATGCACCCTCGGGTAGCTAGGAGGACACCAGGTCATGAGTCAGAGAGGCCCTGGCCCTGTGCTTAAATTTTGGCTTGTTTCTGGTATATGAATAACAACCCCTCCAAGTCCTGTCCAAACAAATCTCCTCGATGAGAGCTGGGTATGGTGGCACATTCCTTGGGAGGCTGAGACAGGAGGACCATAGGTTCGAGCCCAGCATGAGTAATTTAGCAAGTTGGTAAGATCATATCTCAACAAATAAAAAGGGGCTGGGGATATAGCTTAGTGCAGAGGAGGCTGTGTGACCAAACCCCTAGACCAAGAAAAAGAAAATATCCCCAATGAATAACTCCACCTAAGATTGTTGGAAAGATTTAAAGAGAAAAATGGTTTTGTACTTGAGTATCAGGGATGCTTGAATGGGTTCGTTTCCAAAGTCGCGCTTCTTGCTGAGACCTTTATCTCACCAAACACTGCAGAGTATTGTAGAAGGGGCCAGGGAAGAGCAGCAGGAAACCTGTGAAGGTGTCTTCTCCAGCTTCTTTGCATGGCAAAGGGCAGCAGATCTCCCAGTGGAGCATCTGGAGCTAGCGAAGACGACCCAGAAGTGGGCAGGTATGTCGAGTGGCTCGCTCCCCTCTGCACCACACTGGAGGTGGGAGGAAGGCATGTGCCCCTGCCACGTGATGGGCTGTGCTGGGCTCTCTAGCCGGGAGCTCCTCCTCCATCTGTGCCATGGCTTGCTCTGGGTGTGGTCTACGGAGCCCCCTCCCTAAGACGCAAGCCCTGGGTGCGCATCCTCACTCCTTCAGCTGTTGGTGACCTTAGGTGAGTGGCTCATTTGGGAGGACCCAAATGCGTTGTTCTAGTTTGTCAGGTTCCAATTCATCCTATCTCACTAGGTGGCTTTCACAAGCCAGACTGGTGGGCCTGAAAAGCTTTGGAAACTGGGCCAATTTCTTTTTTAAAAAATTTATTTTCAATTAATTAATTAATTATTTTATGGCCGGCTCAGCCTGCACCTAGGGGTGGTGCTGGCGCAGCACGTGGTGCTGGGGATCTAACCGTGGTCCCTGTGGTTGCCTAAGCTTGCCTAAGCAGGCGCTCTAGACCGCTGGGCCAGCCCCTGGGCCCATTTCTGAGGAATGATGACCCCCATTCAGTTTCCGTAGTCTCCGGGTTCTCTGTCCTCCGCCGGCCTTGCCAGCCTTCTCTCCTTCCGCGTGGCCCTGTCCAAGTCCAGGAGCTGCGCCAGCTCTCTCTCAGGACATTCCGACCAAGGAGTACAAGCCGCCCGTCTTGGGAGGCACTTCCGCCCGCATCCAGGGCAGGTCTCCCGTGGGCGCATCCACCAGGGCTACCTCCTCCGCCATGCGTCCTCAGGTCTTTGTACCCGCGCGCTCAGCCGCGTGCTTAGCCAGGCCGTCCGTCGCCTGGCCCTGCCAGAGCCCTCGGGAGCAAACCTGCTTGTCCTCCGGGAGCCAGGACACGGGGGACGGGCACTGTTCTGGAGCCACGCACGGTGCATCGCATGCGTTCAACAAATACTTCTCAAGTGAGTACCCGTCAGCACGGGCCAATCCCTGGGCCCACAGCCGCCGGCTGACCTCTCCCTCATGGGCCTCCCCAAGTTCTCATGTCCCTTGTCCTGCAGTGGTCCTTGCGTGTGTCACATGCTGCTGCAGCTCACCTGTTTTCCAGCCGGCAGCCCAGAGGAAAGTCCCCAAGAGATCACCAGAATGCAGCCCCGGAAGGGGCCAGAGAAGGGGGTGAGATAAGTGTCCAGCCATGAGGGTGCAGAATGCAGCTGTCACCGCCCAGAGAACAGCAGACAGGTGGATCGGGTCCTTAAGAACGTGCTTTCCTCAGGTTAACCCGGAGCATCGGCGGCCTATCCGGCAGGCTGTGGAAGGCTCCAGAAGGCTGCCAGTGCTTTAATAATACTTGGTGCCTGCTCCAAGTAAGGTTCGATAATTTGCTTTTTTTTTTTTTAAATTAGTTCTCAGCCTTTTGGTTAAGATCCAGTGGTAGTTTTCATATTTTCCCTTTCTCTCCTCCCTCTCTTACTTTATTTTTATTTTTATATTTTTTGGGGGTGGCGGAGAGCATTGGAGACAGAGTATCCGTATGTAGTGCAGGCTGGCCTTGAACTGACTGTGGAGCCCAGGCTGGCTTCAAACGTCAATGATCCTCCTGCCTCAGCCTCTGGAGTGCTCAGATTATAGCCCCACATGGCTTCTTCCTCATCTTGGCCTATATTTTTTCCCTAAAATCTGGGATACAAAACATGCCGGTGTAGCTTTGGGTCACTTCCAGGACTCTACCTGCCCTCTGGCTGGGTCCCTGAGCCCTGCTCCTCTGGCCGTCCTGCCCCTACCTCCCACCTACCCCATCCAAGCTCCCTGTGGCCTGTCACAGAGTGGGTGTGAGGCCAGCAGTGCTCTGCCCCTCGAGAGGCAAGCTGATGGAAGCCACTCTGCCTGGCCCTGCTGAGCAGAGGCAAGGCCCCGAGGCACCACACTCACCTGCCCAGGAGAAAGGCCATGTGGTCGGGCCTCCACCTATGGGGCTAGGGCGCTACCTGATGGGCAGCCTGGGAGGTGACGCTGTGGCCTGCAGGGGCCTGCTGAGCCGGTGCCGATGCCGCAGCTCAGTCCGTGGGGCAGTCCCACACGTCCCGTGAGTGGTATGGACAACCTGGTCCTCGGTTCCAGCAATCAGGGACTGTGGCTAATGCTGCCCCTTCAGGAGTGCTGGGGGGAGGTCAAAGACTCAAGCGTCACCAGAAACGGCTGTAGCTCAGGTGGACAAGGTGCTCTTGGGCCCCGTGTTTGGGTCATGTCTCTGTCACTGCCCCTTCCCCTGATTTCTTCTTATCCTTGAAGACCTTCACCTCCTCCTGTCAGCCTCTGTCACTGGGCCTCCTTGGGCCCTGTGCTCCCTGCTGGCTCGCTTTGTCCTTTGTGCAGCATGCGGCTAGGTGGCTGCTCCCCACCAGTGCTCCTGAGGGCGGCTGCCATGTTACTTGCTGGGTACAGGAGGAAAGTCAATGCCTTAACCATTTGAGTCCCAGGGGGTATTGAAAAAACACTGTCGAAGAATCCCAAACAGCGCAACCGCGCTTTCTCTAAATGAGTACAATAAGACCCAAACAGCGTGATAGTGCTTGTTTTATTTTATGTCGAGAAATACCAAGCAGCGTGATAACACTTTGTTTATTTTTCATCAATGAATCAGATAAAATGCTGTATACCTATCTCGATGAACAAAATAAAAATTTTTATTTTGTAATGTATTATTGCATTATTATAGTATCAATCTCCTATTGTAAAATGTACTATTTATATTAAAAGGAGCTGTGTGATGTACTCGCGTCAGTAAATCTGAGCACGTGACTTCAACAATCAGCAAGGCACCATCAGTTGTCCACAATGTTCGAAATGTGCTGGGTTTTCTTGACATAAAATCTCAGCAACGCAATTGCACTGCTTGGGACTCAAACGGTTAATTAATCCACACCTTCACTCACTGCCTTGCTCCAAAAAGAATTTAAAGGAGAACAAAGACCAAATGTGCCCCCAGGAGCTTAGAGTCTGCTTTGAAACTTTATGAGGTAGAGATACTGGGGTCTGGCTGGGGCTCAGGGGGGAGGGCAGACCTCTCTGGTGTGACAGGACAAAGCTCAACCTGTGGGGTCCCTCGGTGGATGTTCACTGAATGAATGAGATGGGCTGGTGGAAAGGGGCCAAAGGGGCTGCATGGGCCAGGGAGGGGAGGACAGGGCCTCCTGCTGGGCGGCAGTGCCAGGGCCCCTCGGTGCCGATGGGGATTCTTGGCACACTGCGTTCCCACGTGACGAGGCAAGGTGCCGCTCCGCTCCTCTCGAGCCTCAGCTGCCTTGCTGTGACAGCAGAGGTCAGGGACTCCAACCCAGGGCTGTGGTGGCTCCCCCTCACTGAGGGGACAGCCGTGACAAGGTCCCATCCGCACAGCAGGCCAGCTGTGTCTTGCTCTGATACAAATCCAAGGGGCCTGTCTGCATGGAGGGGCCTCCGAGAGTCCAGCTGTGCCAGCGCAGGTCCGGACATCATCACCTCCAGTCCCAGCAGGTGTGCCTTCTCCTCCTCCAGCTCCCGAACCCTGGCTGGCCCCGCCAAGCTTCCAGAGCTTCAGCTTCTCTTTCTTTCCTCCTTCGCTTTCTCTTCTGCACTTTCATTTAACAAATGCTGTGGCCTCCCTGCAGGGCGCCTAGCTCTGTACTCCATGTGCCACAGGTGCCGTGGGCTGGATGGCCCAAGAGCTGCCTGCTGAGGCTCAGAGGCCGGAGCTGGCGGGGCTCAGCCACGCACCTCGTGAGGCTGCAGATCTTTGCAGCATGCCTCGTAACTTCACCTCCACTTTGCTCTCATCCTGTGTCTGGAATGTTCTCTCCCACCGCCATGCTTTTATTCCCTCCTGGAGTCCCGCTCATATGCCACAGACTCTGACTTTCTGGACTGCCCGTGTTTCTTGGACCTTCCCTGGAGCCCTCAGTCCGCTCTTTCTACCATGACCCCACCGTGCTGAACCATTGGCTCTCTGTGGCCCTGATCCTGGGGCTGCAGTGGATTTGCATGCCTGCACCCCAGCAGCGGGCAACCCAGCAAGGCCTTGGGAAACCCTGGCGGAAGCTGGCTGGGGTCTGCACTTCGTGGCCAGGGAGCAGGGTGGACTGGACAGCACTGATCACTTGTCCTGCTGGCCAGGCCAGCACTGCACAGCTCTCGGCTCTCAGGGTCTGTCCCCGCTCCCGGGGGCCTCTGTGATTTCTCTCCCGCACCCCGGCTGTCCCTTGGAATCCGTGCTCAGGCTTTGGTGTGCAGATTTGCCAGTCTAAAGTAAGGAGAGCTCTCTTTGTAAAGTCTCCATGAACAAAACATTTTTCTATTGTCTCCCTAATTTTCAGACCAAGAGTAAAACACGCAAAGAATAAGTTACCGTGGCTGTGCTATTTCCAAGCAAGCCCCTTGGGATGCTTGTTCCTTCCTGATTTAGTGTCTCCCATGACAAGGGGACTCAGCCCAGCTCAGACCCAGTGCTCTACCCACCCTCCTGCCCTCCCAGCACAGGCAGACCTGCGCCCGGCTGCAGCCGAGGAGCCCGACTCGAGGCCTGGGGCCAGGCCGGGAGTGCTTTAGCCGAAGGGTCCCTGGCTCGTGCGCTGGCTCCTCCGCTTCGTCTCTAAGCCCCTCGCCTGCTCATCTGCATACCATGAGGCTTTCAGGTGCTCCTTTCCCCAGGGTTCCACGCCTTCACTTGCTCACAAGCACACACTCATTCACGCATTTCCACACCGACGTCCTCATTCCCTATTCACGCGCTGACTCCCCTGTCCTGGGGTGTTCCTTCTCCTCACGCCTCTGCCCACTCCTTTGCTCCTCACCCTGCGGCTTTCGCTCCCTTCTACCTGTGCTCAGCCTCCTGTTCTCCACCCCGGCTCGCCGCCCTGAGGCTTCCTCCCCTCCCCAGGGCAGCAGCACCAGGACTCAGCCTCCCTGGCTCCTGGTGGGGTGCGCACTTCCATGTGACCCCAGCTCCCTGGCCTGCACGGCATCTGCCTCCTGGGGTGCTTGCTGCTCAGAACAGATGTGCCGGTGATCACTGCATGGCTTTTAGCCCCAACCCCAGAACATTCTTTCCCCAGACACCTCCAGCCTACAGGAGCACAGCCACACAATTCAGGCAGGATGTGCAGGGCCTGGGGTGCAGGTTCCAGGACATGGCTGGAAACCAGGAGACTTAGAAGACCTGAGGCCAGGTGAAGAGCTGAAACGGGCACCCTTGGGAGCGCCAGGCCCTGTGAGCCAGGTGAGGAAACAGGATGAGGGGAGCTACTGCAGGGAGCGCTGGTGTGTGTGTGTGTGTGTGTGTGTGTGTGTGACCGCCTGGGCTCGGTCACGCAGTGACAGCTGACAGGTCAGAAGAGTGTGGAGACACTGCCACCCATGCCACACGGGAAGGTCATGGTAATAGTTTGCCTCCCTGCCACCTACTGTTCATCTGCCGTGCTAGCTAGCTGACCCCCTCTCCTCTCAGTCTGTCAGATTTCGTTTAGAAACAGCGCCTTCCAAGACCAAGCAGGTCCCATGATCTCTCAGCCAAAGATGAACTTTTCTGGGTTCCCTTGCAGTGAGGGGTGGTGGCTGGCTAAGTTCTGGCCACTGCTGTGAGATGACAGAGGTCTTTTTTTTTGTATGGGGAATCGAACTCAGGACCTTGAGCTTGCCAGGCAGGCACAGTGCCACTGAGCTACACCCCTGCCCCTGTGCTTCTTGTCCATGGTGCCCTTAGAGGCAACCTGGGTGCTTTCTATGCCAGCCAGAGTGTGGCTGTCTTGGCAGAGCAGCCTGAGCCGTGGAGGAAGCCTGGGGCGCAGAACGCCGCCCCCTTCCAGGCAGGGTTTTATGTGCCCTGTTTTGGCCGCTACCGCATGGATCACAGCTGAGGTAACAGAGCCAGCGCTTGCCAACAAAGGGGACTCGCCTGGGTCCTGGTTCCGGGGAGAGAAGCTTACTTCAGAGACAAGGTCCTCTGCCTCCTGTGCATATCTCCCCCTTCCACAGCGGAACAGGGTCCCTTCAGAGCCCCTACCACTTCAGACTGTGATCTTATTTGAGAGTAGAAGGCCTTTGAGGACAAAACTGAAATAAGGACTAAGGTGAGATCAAGATGGACCCTATAGCTATTGAGGGTGGCCTTTTACATGGACACATAGAAATAGGCAGCACTGTGTGAAGGTCGAGGCCGAGACAGCAGGCTGCGGCTCTAAGCCCAGGAAGCCAAGGATGGCCAAAGCCCCTGGAAGGAGCCGTCCCCGCTGATGCTTGGAGCTTTGGACTTCTAGTTTCTAGATCCGTGGAAGCTTAAGTTTCTTCACCAAATTTGTTAAAATTTGTGGTAGCAGCACTAAGAGCCTAACAGTCCCTGAATGGCTAGAGGAGTGTAGGTTTGGGAGGAGACAATGCATGGAAAGCGAACCTCCCTTCCCCGACTTCCACAAAGGCATGGGCGCGGGTGCCTAACTCAGGAGGGAAGCGTCAGCAGGTGTCCCTGGCCACAGATCGAGAGCCACACCGGGGCTTTCCCCTGTACTTGGTACCCTGTGGTGGTCAAGATCAGCAGCCAGCTGGGGTGAGTATGCTGCTCCCTGGCATGGGATGGCATCCCCTGGAAAGGGCTGCTGCCTTCTGGGCAGTGCCCTGTGATGCAGTGGGCACTCTGGCACAGGCTGTGGGGTCTGCTGCGCAGTGCGTGGAGCCACGCTCTCAGCCCACTCTGCCCAGGCCCACATGAGGCCCTTAGCCCAGGTGACAGCTGGAGCTGCGAGGCAGGGACAGCAGTTACTAACACATGTGCGAGGGAGTCGCTCTGCTTGAGGGCTGCTGGGTCTGTGTGGTGAAGGTGGCATGTATTATTCAGAGAAGCATCCTGCTTCCCAGCCCAGCGCGAAGACAGAGTCCCTCGGCCCAGCTGCACAGATGGCAGAGAGGGGACATCTGTTGAGTACTCACTGCCCACCGGACTCTGGGCCGGGGGCTGCCATGTGCCCTGCATTTCATCCTTACAATGGTCCTGTGCCACCAACCCCCTTCAACAGTTGCGAACCGAGGCCCAAGGGCAGAGGTCACTTGTTCAGGACACGGCCAGGAAAAGTCAGAGGCGCCTGGGTCCACCCAGTGTTTGGTCCAAACCACAGAACTTACTTTCTACAGTGAGCAGAGAGAGGCCCGCAAGGTCCCCACCAGACCAAGGGGCAGGAGCCAGAGCAGGCTCTGCGGCACATGGCAGCCCCTGGTGGCCCTCGGCAGTGGGGGCAAGTGGTGCGCTGCGAGGCCAGCTCTTGCTTCTGTTATCTGTAGTAACTGGACACAGTTCAAGCTGCGCTCTGCCAGTGTTCTCTCAGAAAGCTCTGGAGCAGGGAGACGAGGCCCTTCCCCCTTCCGGGTCCCCATAGCTCTACTGCTGGGAATGCCAAGGGCACAATGCTCACTCTGCTTTGGAAGAGGCCTCCTCGACCAGTGCAGCCTTCACCTCAGATGCCCACCGCGTGCCCGGCCCTGCGCTAGGATGGGGGACACAGCAGGGAGCCACGCCACTGCTGCCCTGAGAGCTTTCTGTGTGGGTGGGGAGTACAGGCCTGGAAGCCTCAGAATTCATGCTTACTGTTTCCCTTCGGTTCTTCTAATGGTTTGACATTTATTATCTTATGCACTGTTGCCTGCTTCGCAAAAGCCTTTCCTTTTCATGTAACTTGTGACAACACTGGGGGCACAGAAGGGGTAGACACAGGATCTGTACTGTTATCTGGCTCAGCACCCTAAGGCAGGAACTTATAACCTCATGAGGAATAGCAGAGATGTCAGTGACGTCTTCAGAGAGGAGGGAATCCGCGGCGGGCTGCGTGGCAGAGGCGAAGCAGGCCGGAGTCAGCAAGCCAGTGCCCCGCGACAAGGATGCCCGCTGTGCTCCGTCCAGGCACCTGCTGTAGGTGAGCCCAACAGCGGGCTGATTTAGTAATCACACCCTTCTCCCTAGCGCCATACACCCTAGATCCTGCCACCTCTGAGGCCCCCGCCTGTGGCTGCTGGGGCGCTGGAGGCCTCTGGACGCAGACTGTAGCAGAGGTCGGCAAGCTCCAGATGGCGCGGAATGGAAGGCAGCTTGCTTAGCGTGGAGAGGTGGAGTTTGTTGCGGAAGGAGCTTCAGGATAGCATGCGTAGTAGTAATGGAGGCCGGGGAGCGGGCTGGGGCACCGGGCAGAAGCGAGGTCGCTCAGGAACACACATGGACACACACGCAGGCACACACGAAGCTGCTAGGACTTGGTATCCATCCTTCCAACAGAGGTTCCTTGGTTTCCTGCGACAAGTGGTCGGGAAAAGTAGCTTAGGCCGGAAACTCAGCGGCGCCCTCTGGGCCCGGGGTCTTGCCATATTCCAGCGCTGCCACGGGAACGGCTTCCTCTGGGTGCAGGACGGCTGCTACACGTTCAAGCAGCCTGCCTGAGCTCGCAGCAGGAGGATGGGAAGCAGGGCCACAGTCCTGAGTGACAGCAGTGCTAGCCACTAGGCTGCGACTGACGGACCCCTGCAGGGCTGGAGGCGGGCAGAGATGCCATAGCCAACTTGTACAAAGCACCAACTGCCCCGGGACTGTTCTACCATCCCCGCATTCTCAGCCTGCCGGGAGCCAGCAGGTGAGGGCCGGGTCTGGGCCAAGCGGGTGCCGTGAGTGCGAGTGGGAGCTGGGAAGGAAAGGAGGACCTGGAGTGAGGCGGAGGGCCAGCGACGGGGAGGGGACCCAGCTCTGTTGGCCTGCTTGCTGACCGGGGCTCCTGCTGTGTCCCCAGGACCTGCAGGACCGTAGCTGGGGCGCTGACGCTGGTCACGTCAGAGGCACTGCGCAGTCACACCACCGAGACAGGGGCCGGGGTGGGGGCCGACATAGGCATCGCAGGGTCATCCTGTGAGCAGACCCTCATCCGAGACGGTGGCGAGACCAAGAAAGAGTCTGCTGGGGTGCACAGCCGGCCATGCTTAGCTCACTGTCCTCCGCCTGGCAGGTCCGGGCAGGGGGATGCTGACGGCCGTGCTCACAGCACTGGAGTGGAGGGGACAGAGCGCGACCTCGACACTCCCATTCCGGTGGACCCGCCCCCCAGCCGTTCCTGAACGACCTCTGAGCACGTACTACGTGCCGTGTGCCAGGAACAAGTGTATCCCTGGAGCCGAGGAGCTCCTAGACGCCACACTGTTGGCACCTGGTCGTCGGTACTGCGACAAAGGGCAGCACAGGTCTTCTCAGGTGGCCCAGGGGCCTGGGGACAGGACAAGAACTCGGCCAGGGGGAAAAGCCTGCCAAGTGGCCTTGCCCCATTGGACAGTGGGTTAGGCAAAAGCGGGGTGGAACCACATGGGCTAAGAGGAGGGGACAGAAAGCGAGGTCCACACAAGTGAGCCCAGGAGGACCTGGTTCTGGGTACTGTCATGTGCACAGCTCCTGGGAGGGGGTGGGGCCTGACAGAGACATCCGGCTTCTGTAGGAGACACGCCCCCAGTGACTGCAGTGGGCTGACTGGGAAGCAGACGCAGCGCCTCTCTCCCAGCTGCTCCGCCCACAGGAGGCTGTGTCCTTCCCTATCCAATCTAGGTCTGCCCTGGGATAAGCTTCGCGTGGTGGCAGTTCTGAGCCCGCTCCTGCCGGTCCTCCAGGAGCTTCATTCAGCCCCAGGCTCAAGGCCAGGCTCTTTGCTGGGTGACAAGAGGCACATGGCCCAGGCCGCCTTCACTCTGTCCCTTTGCTCCGCAGGAAAATCAGCGCACAGCAGACCTGGCCTAGGGTGGGTCAGCCTGGAACCTTCCTAATCTTAAAACTGGAAGCCGAGCACCCCAGGCTGGCTTCCAGCTCTCGGCAGTGGGGACCACAGGTCAGCCGGGGGTCAGGTGCATGAGTGAGCCAGCCAGCACCCCAGGAAGCCACGCAGGGCCCTGAGCAGAGCAGGAGAGGGCAGGCTCTGCAGCTCGAGGCCAGGCCCCGAGTCTCTGGGCCAGTGTGTGCCGGCGCGGGTGCACAGGCCCGGGGCTTGAATCTTTCCCCTTCCGCCCAGCTGCCTTGTTAATCAGCTTACTGTAACCCAAGCTCCCTGGAGACTGGTCATGTCACAAGTCTCTGGCCATGCTTGGGCTGAGACGGGTTTCTTTACAAGATCCAGTGTCGTGTTATGTGCTACGGCCCCTCCCACAAAGCATGATGAGACCAAGACTTAACCACAAGCCATCATCTATTCTGCTGTGGTCAGAGACCAGGGCGATGGCCAATACTTGTCTGCTAGCGAAAGACACAGGTTCAGGACTGCGTTTCTGCACCACTCAGCTTGAAAGCCTCATGGACTTTGTGAACAAAGAGCTAGCAGACAGGGATCTTAGTGCGGTGCTGCCATGTGCCAGTGCCCGGCTTTAGTCAAGGCCCTGCCTGTCTTCCGGCACAGCGGGCATCAGGAGATTGTTTAAAGCCTGGCCCATTCACTGTGAATTCCTTAAGAGCAGGAAGCATGGCTCGCTCACCTTGGTGTCCAGTACCCAACATAGTGTTTTACACCTGCTTAGACTAGTTCTGCTTGAGTACACTAGAGCAGGGTGTTCCGTGAGAAGCCCCTCTGCCCCATAGAGCGAGAAGTCTCTCTAGCCATCCTGGGGTGGACAGATGACGCCGACAGAGCAGCTGCATGTTTTGTTCTCCTCTACTGAGGAAAACTGAGATTAGACTCTGTTTCCAGCGCCTGGACATCTTTGCCTAAAGATACTTGCCTACCTTGATGGTATTCTTTATGTTCAGTCATTCTGAACAAGTCTGAGATGGTGAAACCATGGAATTTGGGCAGGAAAAGGCGCTAAGGGGACCTGGTGACTGGAGGCGTGGAGGAATCTAGGCGGGAACACCAGGGGGAAACAGAGCACTGAGAAGACACTCTCCTCCGAAGGGCCATGTGCGCCTGAGTGGGAAGCCAGGCGAGCCAGTCCTCACCTCACTGGGGTCCCAGCCTGGGCCCTGAGTGTCCACCAGGCATGTGGACATGGTGCCACAGCAGTGGTACCAGCCACAGCAGTCTTCCACACCCGGGCGGTGGCATGGGTTGAGCTGCATCTTCCACAAATTCCTATGTTGAAGCTTAACCTCCGTAATCCAGAATGGGATCTTATCCAGAAATAGAGCCATCCTAGTGAGATGGAGGAATCTGGACACAGATGTGAACAGAAAGCACATGTGTGGGGGATGGCAGCTGAGATGGCGGCTATGCGCTGACAAACCCTGGAGCCTCAAAGGCCGAACCCTGGCTGTGGGCCTCCCAGCACCCGGATGCATCTGGCAGAGCCTCTTCACGGTGCAGAGGGGGCAGTCAACGTTCTCTGTTGTAGGGCAAGCCAAGGGAGGGGAAGCAGAGACAGAAAGCACTGAGCGAACAGGCTAGATCTGCATCCACCTCTGTGTGCATGAACGAGTCAGCTTAAACTTGAGTGGAGAAACAAAGAACCATGCCCCGAATTCCTGGCTCTGCCAGACAAGGACCAATAGCCATGGGCGTCAAAGTGGAAGCCATGGCCCAGGTGTCACTCCTCTTCTTCCAGGAGAGGAGACACATGTCCTGAAAGTCGAAACATCGTTGTCTGCAGGGTGGAGGCAGAGCTGGGACTACAACTTGGGTATCTACAAAAGTCCTTCTCCAAATACCAGCACACCACACCCAGTAGGCACAAAGCCCTGGCATTTGCATGAGATGCGAAAGCCTCAGTGGGCACAACTGTATATTTAGAATTCTCACAAAGAGAGGCGGCGGGAAAAGTGGATCTTTCCACTTTCACGCATTATTTTGAGAGCCAGGACAAGTGAGGATTTTCTTCCAAGGCTGAGAGAAAGCCTAGCCTTGAAGAAGCTGTCGGAAGTAAGCGTACTGCACAAAACCTTTGATCTGCAGAAGGCTGAGCCATTAGATCCCCTTAAATAGAGAGTCCCCGTAGGCCAATTAGCAGTGGTATTTTAGAAATCGCTAATGACTAGGAGGTAGGGGTGGAAATGGGAAGGGAGCTCATGGAAAGCAGAGCTCCTCTCTAGGGTGGGAGCCACCTGGCATGGAAGGTGGATCCGATGGCAGAGCGGTGCCACCTGAACTAATTCTGGAGTCGGTGAGCATGGGAGCCTCCTCTCCTGGACGAGTCGCACCATCGCTGCTAACGCTGATTGATGCCTTCCATTTATCTGGTGTCTTTTCACATTTTGAGGTGCTTTCCCAACAATTCTCTACAAGCTCAAGATTTTCTGGAAAGTACAGTGACTGAGTACTTTGTCACCCCAAACCAGGTCACTTTTGAGCATGAGAGGAAGCATTCTTAATAATTATGTAGGATCACCAGGTGCGAACCCGGCCTGTCGCAGGCACTCGGGGATGAAAGGCCAGCCCACGGCCCCTCCAGCATGGAGGCCACTTGGGATCCCGCTCCATGCCCTCGGCCATCCTTTACTCACCCTCTTGAATGCTTTCTCTCCAGAGCCTCCCATAGCTTTACCTCTCCATTCGGGCGCTCAAGTAAAAGCATGAGCCCCGCAAGTCTCGGCTCTCCCTCTCCAGCCGTGCCCGCGCCTCTGGCCCCTCAGCAGACGCTGCCCCGTGCGTCCACCTGAGTCCTCCTCCTCTGCTCCGCCTGCGACCTCAGCATCTTCTCTACTCTGCGTCCAGACAGCAGCAAGTGCCTTTGACTCCGTCTCGCCATCCCGCGCTTGTCCTTCTTACAGTCCGTTCTCCATGCGGCGGGAGAAACAATTTTTGAAAAATTTAAGTCTGATCGTGCCTCTCCTCACCCGGCTCTTCTCACAGCAGTGTCCAATCTGGAGAATCCAACACTGTGCTCTGGATCTACGCCTTGCATCGTTGCTCAGCAAGTGTTTGTTAAATAGATGAGGAAAGCCAACAAGTGCTTACCAGGAGTTTGTTCTATGGGTTAGGATCCTGTAAAATGTACCCTCTGGGCTCTGTGTCACCTACGTCACTGTTAGGAGGAAAATTTTACCCTCACTTCTAACATTAATTTCCACATGAAAGGAGCCCCACTAGCACCTTTCTGTCCCTTGAAGTCCCAAGGAGTGGGACGAGTGCCTTTGCTGGTACACTGAGGAAGAATAACAAACTGGGCATGCTCAGTTGGGCCCGTGCGCCTCCTGCCCGCTGGCAGTCCTGCTGCTGCTCCTGGGGCCAGCTCTTCCTCTGCCCCTAGGGCTGGGTGGGGAGCTGTCGAGTTCTGGGCCACATGATGAAACCTACTGGCTGTCACACTAAATGCAGTTATTCACTGCCCTAAGTGCATGACATTTTGGCTTTCGCCTGTCACTCGATTTCTCAGTGTGTCCAGACCCAGGTTGAGAGAGGGGTGCGACTTTTTACCTCCCAAAGACTTCAAGTATCTCTTGAGAAGCAGGAGAAAGCCACTGCAGAAAGCCCGGCATGAGCTGCTGGCAACCCGAGGGTATGACAATCTGGGACTGGCGAAATGAAAGCTGCGGCAGCGCCACCGCCGCCACCGCCTGCGCAGGGATCATGCGGACTCGGTGAAAACTGAAGTGCAAATTTAGCAGCAGCATTTAGCGCAGAAGAATGTCTCCGGGAATGAGTCATGAAGGGAGTGCTGTCGTTTATGCAAAGAGGTGGCGGCTTAGGAGGGAGAAGGTGGCAGGAGATTCTCGTTTATGTTCATGAAAACAGATGGCCTTTTTGAAATACAGAAAGCCAAAACAAAAGTATCACTTATTCCAGGGGTTAAGAGGTTTTTCTATTGACGTTACAGAAAAACCCATCTTTTATGGTTTTTAGCCCCCTGGAGAATTTGTAAATAGCACTTCTTAAAAGCAAAAGGAGTTTTCATAAGGACTTAAGTTATGTGAAGTTAGCTTGGCTCCTCCTCTCTCCCACCATTCATTTCCCTGTCTGCCCTCTGCCCGGGGTTGCTGGGCTGGAAACCCTCACGCTGCTGGCAGTGGCTGGCAAAGGCGACACACGCGAATCCTCACCCAGGGCAGTCTCAGGGTGGCACCCTGACTCCCAACTGCCCGGGTCCAGCAGAGCCTCACAGCTAGCAGACCCCCAGGTCAGAACTGATGTCTTCTCCAAACCAGTCTTCCCTTGGTCTGCAGGCTCTGATTTAAATCAAAACCAAAGCACTCTGCACATGCCCAGGCCCTTGCTCAGGCCTATGCCCAGGCTCATGCTCAGGCCCAGGCCCAGGCCGAGGCTGCTGCACATCTTCCTTCTGCCCACCCAGGATCACTCCTATCTGCTTGCTCCTCACCCTGGACAGAGACAGCACAGGGCCAGCGGTTCCCTCTGGCTTCCGGATTCAGTGAGCCGAGGGTGGCCTTGGCGGGATTAGGACCAGACAGGAGAGTGACCTGGTGGTGAGTATGCCAGGCCGCCCTACATGCAGAATTCTCCGTTAGGTTGTGCAGTACTCTGTGTAGTTTCTCGCAGCTATAGTGCAGCTACACCTCTCTCTGGAACACCGTACCCACCTCCCTCTCCTCGTCCAGTGGGCTAATGGTGGTGCCCATCCCAGGGTGCCTCGCTGACCTCGGGGGTGATTTTCTGCCCTGCCTTCCCCTTCGCACATTCCCCATTGCAGCGGTGCAGTCATTACCCCAGATGCCCTTCATTTTTATTCTTTTTTTTTGGGGGGGGCGGGACTGGGGTTCAAACTCACGACCTTGCACTTGCCAGGCAGGCACTTGTGCCATGGAGCTATCTCCCTGGCCCCTACTTTTATTCTTTTGATGTAGGGTCTTGCTACGTAGATCAGACTCATAGTGATCCTCCTATTTCAGCCTCCCCAGTACTGGGATTACAGGCATGGACCACCAGGCCCGGTGTCAGAGGCAAGCAGGTTAGCTTAGCACGGGGCCCACTTAGCTTGGGGCCCACACAGCATGAAGTACTGGGGATCAAATTCAGGTCCTTGACCTTGCCAAGCAGGAGCTTAGCCCTCTGAGCTATCTCCCCAGCTTGCCCTTTTCATTTATATATGACATCTCCAACAACAGCTCTGTCTAGCTTCATTTGATTCTAGATAGAGTTGTATTTTGTTCTTCTTCATCAAACTTCTCGAACAAATGTCCCAGAGCTCAGTTGTCTGAACTGCTGGTAAAAATAGGACTTATTTTGGGGATGCCGATTTGAAGAGTACATAGCAAGCTGCAAAACTGTTAAATTCTTATGACCCAGATGTCTTAGTCATTCTAATGAAGAATTTGAGGGAGTTCTTGGACTTATGTAGGATGTTTCCAGAGGTAATAAGGGTTTAATGGCTCCCCCAGTACCTCCTAATTGGAACAGGGCTCTCTGCATTACTCGATCACCATGGGCGGGCTGAATGTCAGAGTTGGGTCTCAAAAGCAGTCTCTAGCAAAACGCTGAAAAAAAGATGAGGCAGCATCCGGCCTATCTGACACCGTGAGAAACAGAAGTGGACCCTGGCCTTGCGGGCGGTGGGCTACCATGTAGCCTTACAAGATGCTTCTGCTGCTACACGTGTGACCTGGGAGGATGGATGCCTCGCTAACGCACACGGCAGACAGTTCAACAGGAGTGCAACACTATTTTTAGAAATTAAGAAGGCGGATCTGTGGAATAAGCAGGAAGTCCTTGTGGTACTCTTGAGTTCCCCCTTAAAGGAAAGTGCAGCCTGGCTGTAAGCTAATACGGGCTCCTTGTTGTTGTTACTACATAAGCAGAGCGCAGGTTAGGAGTAAAACAACCCATCAAGGCTCAGCCAATCACAGGCAGGCAGGCTTCAGCCAATCACAGGCAGCCGACTTACCAACGTGTATGCAAAGAAGGCAAAGAGGAACCAAAGTGGGCTTCGGATCCCTGCCTCGGGCGCTGCCCTGCCCAACCTGCTGGGAGACGTCCTGGAGCCCCTCCCGACTCCCACGGCTGCCTGAGTCCTAAGCTGTTCTTTGCTTACCAAGAATAACTATGATTTTGCTAGAAAGAAAATATCACAATAGTGTATTTAAAAAAATTATCTAGTGTATTTTTGGAGATGTGCTATTCATGAAATTTATTTAAAAGTTTCTGCTGAATACGCTGCCTTTTTTTTTTTTTTGGTCTTTTTGAGACGGGGCGTCACTACACAGTTCAAGCTGGCCTTGAACTCACTTTGCAGCCTCGGCTGGTCTCAAACTTGCGAAGGTCCTCCAGCCGCAGCCTCCCAAGCGCTGGGAACGCACCGCCTATCCGGCCAATCATCTAACTGGTTCTGGCCTCCCGGGAGGAGACTGGCATTCCCAAGCTGCACAACCCTGGGTCCTCAGGCCACCTACCTCTGTCCACTACCAGTGGCAGCTTCCATCAGTGGCCACTGACCATCCCCCCAGACAAGACGCGTCCCATGTGAGGCTGCTGCCGTGCCCTTGGCAGTCCTTTTCAGACGTGCTTTCTCCCAAATGCTTAAAATATTCCTAGCAGACTATGACTCCACGTTATTAATAACTGTGCACAATAACTGCCAATCAACATCATCTTCTGAAACTTTCCAAGTCAGTCGTATTAAAAACCCAATTAGAAAGCTATGTAAAAGGCATTCTTTTTCAATAGTACTTTTAATTATTTGACACCTAGTTATTTACCCCTTTATTTTTACTCTGCATCTGCTTCTTGAAGACTTACTAAAGCTAGGTAGCCAACATAAGGCTCCATGTGTATTCGTGGGTATGTGAAGACAAATCCCTCTACACGCGTGCAGCTAGGGTCCTTAGGAGTAGCAACACGCTACGCAGCACGTGCTTAGCAAGAGCCCCAGAGCACTGCGTATGCTTAAATGCAGTCAGAGCCATTTCATTCATGCAGGAAGGGCAGGGATGGACCAAAGCACGCTGGAGCACCCACCTGCCAGTGTGGAGAAAGAACGGCAACGCGCTGAGGTTTCTGAGTCCCTACCAGGGAGCTTCGCTCTCTTGTCACCCTGGCCTGTGGCCCACAGCCGACTCTCTGCTCTGGCTTCACCCCTTTGCTTCTGACCTCCCCTGGCTCCTGTCATAATCTGCAAATACAACCACACTGGTCCCCTGGTAGGGATCAGGCCCTGTGGTAGCTGCTGTGGCCTAGAGTGGCTGTTTTGAATGAACTGTTAAAATATCTTTTAAAACAGCAAAGTGCCTTTCTCCTCCAAAATGAAATCTACGTGGCACTCAGCACACAAACACCTGAAAGCAGCGCCGCTCCAGCCCGGGCAGGGCTGAGGGTTGCAGCCTCTCTGGCTTCCTGGTCTTCAGACCTCTGGTGCCACCCTCGACTACAGTCCTGAGGCCTCCAATGGACCACTCTCTTTCTTCCCTCCCCTTGCTTAGGTTCCTCAAGAATCTGTAGGCAGTGTCCCAGTTTCAGGGGCTTAAGCATTAAACAGACAAAGCCCCTGTTGGGAGGATGAGGCCTAAAGTAGAATCAGACAACAAAGAAACTTAGGTGAGGAGCTGGTCAGTGTTAGAGGAGAAAACAGCGGAATATGGCGGGGAGCGCCAGATGGGGATGGTGTACGCTGCAGGTCAGGGACGGGTGAGTATGGCCACCCCCAGAAGCGGGCAGCAAACCTGGCAGGAGCCAGACAGCCCGGAATTCCCCTGTGCCGGCAGCACGAGGGCACCTGCGGCTGAGTGGGGCAAGCTGAAGACAGAGGGGCGCGACCCTGGGAAAGGTCTGGAGAGCCCTGTGGACAGCGGCCCGACCCCGGCTTCTCCTCTGCGTGGGAACTCAGGAAGGGCTCAAGCAGCTCGAATAGTGGAGAGAGCTGGAGGAGCAAGGAGACATGGAAGGGCGGGCAGAAGCTACTGGAATCGGCCAATGAGAGGTGGCCCGGCGAGCTGTGAGGAGGGCCGTGCGTGCTGTGACCCTTCGTATGCTTTTAAAAATAAAGCTGACAGGATC
>PVKN010004974.1:0-32032 GCA_004027915.1 Capromys pilorides
GTCCCTGCTGTTGCTTAAG
This sequence comes from Capromys pilorides, assembly GCA_004027915.1. Classification (NCBI taxonomy): domain Eukaryota; kingdom Metazoa; phylum Chordata; class Mammalia; order Rodentia; family Capromyidae; genus Capromys; species Capromys pilorides. The sequence goes on from PVKN010004974.1 coordinate 20, forward strand.
CTTGCCAAAGCAAGCACTTTAGACCACTGAGCCATCCCATCGGCCCCATGCATTTCTAAGCAGAGAAGATACAAAAAAGTACACATGTATCTGTATTGAGAATTATCTCTACATATCCATCTAGAAATTCTTCATTTCTATTCCTTAATGGTTCATGATTTTTACTTTAAAAAGCTATTAGGTTTTTTTCTACAATAACAAGTAGAACTATAGTCTTAACCGTTTGAGTCCCAAGCAGCGCAATTGCGCTGCTGAGATTTTATGCCGAGAAAACCCAGCACATTTTGAACATTGTGGACAACTGACGGTGTGTTACCGATTGTTGAAGTCACGCTCAGATTTACTGATGCAAGTACATCACACAGCTCCTTTTAATATAAATAGTACACTGAATCCTGATTGGGATTCATCGATGTAAAAGAAACAAAGCTGTTTGGGTCTTTTCATACTCATTTAGAGAAAGCGCGGTTGCACTGTTTGGGATTCTTCAACAGTGTTTTTTCAATACCCCCTGGGACTCAAACGGTTAAGTTCCATAAGGGCAAGGAGTTCTTATTCAGTGATTTCTCCAGCCCTTAAGACAACATATATTCAAAAGAGGAAAAAAAAAAAGACAACACATAGTACATATTCCACTATTTTTCTGGTGGCACTGGGGATCAAATCCATGGGCACTCTACCACTAAGCTACATGCAAAGCTCTCTGTATTTGGAGATGAGGTCTTAATAAATGGCCTGGGCTGGCCACAAACTTGAATTCTCCTGCCTTGGCCTTTTGAGTAGCTGGGATTATAAGCAAGTGCCACCTCACTTAGCTCTGCAATTATTTTTTGGATAATGATTAAATGTTCCATAGACATACTAAAAATGTATGCTCTATTAAAGGACTGTCAAGAGTTTATACTAAAGCTCAAGCTTATTAGTTGTATTATGCCTGTTTATCCTCATCTAGTCTATAGATAGGTCTACTAGACCTATCTGCCTCAGGAATATGTATTCTGAAGTGCTTTACATTAACTGTAGTTCCATTTCTTATCAAGTTCCCTGGATTTTGGGGGCATACAAATTTATAACTGTGCCTCCACCACCATGTGATGTCCTTCTTTACTATGGTTAGGATTTTTAATCTTAAGTGCCCCTCTGATCTTAATATGACTCACATTTTGTGTTTACAGTTACCTGGCATCTTTCAGTACATCTTTTTATTCTTAACCTTTGTTCTTTATTGTAAGTGGTTTTGTCATAAATAACACTGGACCCTCATGTTACAACTAGCTTTACATATGAATACTTTGGGTTATGACTAGATTATTTATGTGTAACTTGTAACCAAAGTCTTGAGTTATGACCCAAATGCTGGCTGCTTGTGACTATAATCAAAGACTTGAGAGGCCAGAAAAGGATAGTAAGCAAATATAAGTGTCGTTTTGAGCCCAGATATGTGTTTGTGGATGTGGTTTTGGTCAGTCCTTTATTTAATCACTACGATTACTCCAATCAAAATGGCCCCCAAAAACCCAGAAAAGAAGCTAAGACAGAAATAGAAACCTTAGATGAGTTTTTAGTTTTGAAAAGATGAAACCCAGTGAGCCAGATTCCTCATGTTCCTACAGAAGGGGACTCTCCTTCAAACAACAACCATCTCCCATTTATCCTCCCTCCCTGCAAGCCAAAGATTCAACTTGAACAGTGAAGATAGTGAAATTGTTGTTCCTGGTAAAGTTTGGTGTTTCTGGTAAATTACACACATCACACAATACTTCTTTATTATGAAAAGGTTAGCTAAGGGTCTTTGGGGGGCTCAGAATACATTATGGGTATTTCCATTATGGGAAAAATCATCTTGACTTACAACTAACTTGAGTTAAAACCAGCCCTTGTAAAGGAATTGAGTTCATAAGTCAAGGGTCCACTGTAAGTAGATTCTGTGTTTTAACTCAATCTATTAGTCTCTGTATTTAAACGGTAGAATGTGGCCATTCACACTTAGTTTAATGAGTAACAATTAATTTTGCTATGTTTTTCCTACTATTTCACATTGTTCTTGTTTTCCTTATTTTTGTTGGTTTAATCAAATTTATTTCAGGCTTTTCTCTATGAATACGAATGTTGCACACTGCTACTGTACATAGTTTCTCCATGTTCAAAGTCAGACACATGTTTTTTCCCCCTCTCTTTCCTTCCTTGTTTGTTTCCTGAGACAGGGTATTACTATGTAGCCAGGCTGGTCTCAAACTTCTGGCCTAGTCTCTCAAGTTCTAGGGTTACAGGGGTGCACTTCTCTATCTTTTTATTTTAAACAATGCAATACCAACTATTTTCCTCACCAGCAGAGGCTGTGTTTTTTCCATACCTCTCCAGGAAGGCCAGCCCTTTACAACACCCTTACTTCCCCCTTCTCTCCCTTGTATGTCTTTACCAACGTAAGTCCTCTCACCTTCGACTCCATTTGTGAGGTCCTGACTACTTGCAGCTGCAGACAATGATCAAAATTTTCCTTGAGGGATGCTTGTCTTTTTTCAAGTCTCATTTACTTTATTTAAACCCAGCATCATGGGCTGGGGAGACAGATTGGTGGCATAAGCACGTGATGGGAAAGCATAAGGTCATGAGTTTGATCCCTGATACTGCATGCCATGCCGGTACCCAGAACCTTGGGTGTGCTATGCTGGCTCTGAAATCAGGCATGGTGACACATGCTTGTAATTCTAGCACTGGGGAAACTGAGACTGGAGATCACTTGTGTCCAAACTCTGTAGTGAGATCCTATATCAATTTTTTTTTTTTTTTTTTTTCAGAGCAGGAGATTGAACTCAGGCCCTTATGCTTATCAGGAAAGTGTTTATTCTACTGAGCTAGCTCCCCAGCCCCTACCAATAAAAATTATAAAAAAGAATCTATTAAACCCAGAGTCAGCAGAGAATAGTCAGGGGGTCAAATTCTGTCTGTTAACTGTTTTTGCCTGCCTTCTGAGCTAAGAATGGTCCTCAAATTTTCTAAAGAGTTGAAAAACATCTTTAAAAAAGAGCATTTCATGACATAAAAATGATATGACATTCAAATGTTAGTGTTCATAAAAAAGTTTTACTGGATAGCACCATATATTTAGGGACTGTCTGGGTTTCTTTTGTGTGCAGTGGCAGAGCTGAGCAGTGGAGACAGAGAGGGAAGGAGGAGTTTGGGGACTGTAAGCAGCAGCAAAGCGGTTTAACTCCACAGCATCTTGTCCAAGAGCAGCGCTATACTTTATTACCATTGCATACCTGTCATGTCAAAAGTAAGAGAAACAACAGGGCACTTTCAACATCACAATCACAAGGTTTGGTAGGTTGTGGATTCTGGCCTTAGAGACTTAATAGGGCAGACCATTATGTTAGTTGTTAGCTGAGCTAACAGGATACAACGTATTGATATCACAGTATTCCCAAATCACAGAAACAGTGGTCAGAAAAATGAGAACATTTAAAACAGTATATTTCATCATTGCAGACACAAAAATTTAAAACTGAGAATGGGGCTGCAACCAAAGTAAATTTCTGAGTGGCTCATTTGTTGGCTGAGAAAGGAAAGCCATTTACCAGGCTAAGTTAATTAAATTGTGCTTGATCGCAGCACTTGGAAAAAGTATCCATAAAAAATAAGCTTGTTGAAGATTATTAGATTTGGCACAAGAACAGTTAGTTGTGTAGGCGTGGCCCATGGACCATTGTCTGGTCTGCAAAATACCAATGAGTCTGGCCTCATCTGCTGGGCATGGACCATGCCACTATGTGCGCAGGCACAGCAGGGCACAGGACCTGGAGCACACAACAGGCTGGGGAAGTAGCATTGTCTCCTTGCCAAATGCTGTCCTCAGCTATGTATATTCACAGCACTCTTTTTTTTTTTCTAGATATCATTATACCAGAAGCAACAACTTACTGTTCATTATCAGTCTCTCCTGTGAGCACAAGACTTTGACCCTCTTGCATTCCTAGTGCCTGGCATGAACCATGAGTTCAGCAATCACCTGACAATCAGTGAAGGGAGCCTCTTCCAGGCAACAGGACAGAAGGCCCTTTGCCTAGGCCTGCTCCAGGTGCATCCTCTTTCATCATGAACTGAGGACAGCTCAGGGCTCAGCACTGAGGGGTCTAGAGAACCACCTATGCTCACAGAGCAGAGTGGGCTGCGGGCTGCTAGTATGTGGCACAACCTGACCTCCTATATACCTCTCTGTCAGAGCTGTGCCCGGGGTGTGTGTGTGTGTGCATGGTGCCACCAGGACCTTCTGGAGACACAATGCATGCCAGGAAAGATAATCTAGGACAGCCACCCCAAGTACTAGCCTGACATTCAGCCCTGCCCACTCTCAGCAGTCTGGGTGATCCTGATGCTCCCTATTTCCCTAGGATAATGAGGCCCCACAGAAGAGGAGATCCAAGCCCTAAAATGTACTATTTTGACCCATAGAGTTTAAAAATTGGTAATAATAAAAAGAATCATATAATAGGAACCGAATATGGTTCTTGGGCCCTCATATCCAAGCCCATTTTACCTTTATACAACCCCACTGTGCAGCACAGAAAAGCAGGTCCAAGACATTGAGCCCACAACCTGCCCAGGTTTCCTGGAGAGGTGGGGGAAGGGCCAGGCCTCTGGTCCTTCAGGAGGCTGCCCCAGCTGAAGAAGGCCCATGGCTGTACAGAGTTGAACAGGTGGGGTTTGGACACTTAATTTTGTGGACTACAAATTCAGGGCTCATTGGCTTCTTTGGACTGAGCAGAGGCTAGGTGCCCAAAGGCTGCCCTTGACTGGGGTTTCCTGGCTCCCATCCCCACTGTCCCCAAGGACCTGGGTCAATGTAGATGTCTGTCCACTTGTTTCTCACAGATGCCCTTCTGGTTCTCAAAGGAAGCAGCTCTGTACTGCCATGGCTAGGCCTGAAGGGAATTAGGCATGGAGCCACACCAAGAGAGACAAGGTATTTTATTACAGAATAATAATGCTTCCACTGCTGCTAATTGATCAAGCTGCACATAGGAGGGACACACACTCAATCACCATCTTCCATTACCATCTTGGGGCTATGCTGAGGCTGATAGCCTGGGAAGGCCCTACAACCTCATGGGGCAGATCCTCACTCCTGAGGGTGGCAGGACAGGAGAAGAGGACAGAACAGGGGCAGAAGAATCTTCCCTGGACTAAAGGATGTGTATATGTGGGGTGTCATGGTCCAGAGAAGGATAGAAGGGGAGACAGGCCTGAGAGGACCCTGCACATCCACTTCTGATGGCAGACACTGTATGACAACTGCCAGGGGCTGGGAAGAGGGGTGGTGCTTGCTGAAGGCCTAGGATGGACCCTATTAGGGCCTGGGACCCAGTGCTGGCATCTCTAGTGCCCTCTGCTAAGAGTGGCAATGCCCAGTTAAGTCCAGGGACTACCTGCAGCTGTCCCTGTTCCACTTGAGTCACAGCCAGGAGCAGTTAGAAGGGACAATGAGATCTGTTAGGCACGCTCCCCACTCAGAGTATAGGACAAAGGTTGGGTTAGGAGGCAATCCAAGCACTTGGGACAGACTATGGCTCTCATCTGCCCAATGTCAGCCTGTAAACTAAATTTATATCTAGGGATATAGTAAACTCAGGGGACACCAGCTGCCCAGTTACCATGGCCCTCACCATTGTACCACTTTCTTGATATCCTTCCTTTTACTCTCTGACCCCTTTTCTTGCTCTACAGGGGAGGACAGACCTGGTCTGGCCTGTGCTGTGGCAGTATGCCATCTAGACATAGGGGCTAGGGTGGAAACATGAAGTTCTCATGCCTGATGGGACACAATGTCACTGAGGACAGGAGAACTGGGCTGGGTTGGGGGTCAAATGTTGCTATATGACACCAGCTAAGGACAGGACAGGTCTCTCAGGCCTTTGGGAGCCCTCACCATGTGGGTCAATGGAAGACAGAATATAGGCCTTGGCTCTGGGGGACAGAACAGAAGCCACCTAGTCCTGTGGAGGGTGGGATGGGCATTGGGTCACCAGACAGGGTGAACTTACCCGCTCCACGAGGCCCTGTTTGTGCTTGAGCTTGTATACCTTCAGCATGGGCAGGATGCTCTCTGTGTAGCCCTTGTCCTCCAACCCGTGCAGCAGTAGCCCATGGAATGCCAGCCGGCAAGCATTGGCATGGATGTCTGCATCCAGCCGGGAGCCAATTACCAGGCTCAGCTGTGGGCAGGTGATGGGCTTCTCGAACTCCACAAGGGCCCACTGCTGCCGGGGGCAGCATCCCTCTGTGGCCTGGCCTGTCTGTTTGTTGGTTTCATCACTGTCTACCATCTCTGGCATTGAGTTCTTGCACAGGTACTGCTCCTGGAAGAGGTATTCATGAGAAAAGTCAAAGGAATCCAGCACAGGCTCACAGTCAAAGTGGTCAGGCGCAGGGCTGAAGAACAGCAGGCGACCCATGACCGTCTCATGGCCCACTGTGATATGAAACTTGGCCTTGGTCTGCAGTGGCCCCCGGAAATACGAGATCTTCTCCACAGAGATGATGGCTGCGTGGATGGTGTGCAGTGACTCAGGAGCACACACTAGCCCACGTTCTAGCAGCTTGGGGTCAAACTGGGTGACACAGATGCCTAAGCGGTCTCCCTGCATTGCCGAAGTGACGGGCGTGTGGAACATCTGCATGGACTTCACCTTCTTCACCACCTGACCAGGAACAAGAAGGATAACATGAAACCAACAGACATTGAGGCTGGGTGGGCTCTAGTGAGGATGCTCCCTTGCAGGTGCTTCTAAATCCCCACCTGCCTCTGACAGGGCACAGGGCTAACCAGCTGAAGGAAGGCTAGAGGCCACTCTGACTCTTACTGGATAGAGCAAGCATCACCCTGAAGACCCAAGATCCACAACTGCCAGTAAGGCAGGGCCAGCCTTACCCTGGACTGCCTTCGACTTTCTTTCTACTTGTAGCCCTTGCCGCACCCAGGATCCAGTCCCTCTGGCTTTCCTAGCCTTCTTCATAGGTGTTGCTGCTCAACCCAGCCCAGCCCAGCCCAGCGCAGCGCAGCACAGCCCGGCACAGCCCAGCACAGCCCAGCCCAGCTCCCCGTGTCCTCATTCTGCCAAGGTGTGCCCCTGATCTGTAAAGCCCATGTAAGGCCACTGATCTGTAAAGTGTGTTCAGGCTCCAGTGGGCAAGTCTAGTTCCTATCTCCATAGCAGCCCCCAGCTCTTATGAAGGACACATAGCCTAGGGCACAGTCACTGTCTGGCACACATCTATGACCTGCCTGTTGGCTTTTAGACTGCTGGGCAGCAGGGTCCTTCGTTAGCTGTGCCACCCATATTACCCTACCCAAGGATCTGCTATGGGTGTCAGGCTAGCCTTGTTCTAGGGGAAAGAATCGAGCAAACTTGGTTCCTAAAAGCTTAATATCTCAAAGTGATATTGAGAGGGAAAAGTTATATATATTAATACATTAACATGGATCTATGCTTTTTTAAAAAATGTATTTGGTACGGGATCTCACTATGCAGCTCAGATTCGTAGTGATCTTTCTATTTTTGGCCTCCCCAGCATTACGATTAGAGTTGTGTGCCACCACACCTGGTCTTGGTGGGAAGCTCAGCACGTCCTGGGGGACAGAGGCAAGGCCAGCATGGCATGTGGTGCCAGGGATTGACCCCTGGACCTTGCGTTTTTGCCTAAGCAGGTGGTTAGTTTGCTGAGCTATCTTGCTGGCCCTATTAATGTGGCTTTATATCAGTAACAATTACATAATATGTAGCATATCTAGCATACACCATGAGACAACCCAGGATGTGCCACAGAGGTCTAGGCAGTGCTGGCATCTGTAGACATTAGTGGGGAGGCTTTTGCATAGGTGCTGCCCGAGCTAGGACCTGTGCATAGGCAGTAGCAGCTTGTGGAGACCCATGACAAAAAGACTTAGAAGGGATGAACCAACAAGAGCCAGACCTGAGGTAGGTGAAGCTTGCCAGGGTCAAGAAATAAACCAAGAGGCAAGAGGGCTGCTGCAGGGGAGGTCAAGGCCTGTGTGCCTGTGCAGAGCTGCCAGGAAGTTACCCAGGAGTTTAGGCAGAGGTGTAATCTGATCTTATCTTAGTTTCTGCAAGATAACACTGATGATGGCACCTGGTAGATTTTGGCTTCCATAGTCCATAAATCAGGAACAGACACAGAAAAACCCTGAATAAATGCTCTTGAGGTAGATGAACATTTCAACTGTGATCTGTTCTCTGTAATGAAGTAGTAGTTTTACAGGCTTCTGTTTAAGCAAAGAACTGTAACTTACTTTAGAAACTTGCCACCAAAAACAGACTAGGGGCATCCTGACATTTCGGCTGGCAACATCCACATTGTACACCCTTTCTCTTGGGTTCTGGGCCAAGCATGCTCAGAGGCACTAGCTGGGGCCTTTTGAGAGCTATCATGCTCCACTGTTTGTTTAAAGATCATTAATGACCTACCCAAGGGGTCAGAGGGCAGGGAAAGTGAGAAGCACAGTGTCAAAAGCCACAGCCAAGATCAATCAAACAGAAACATAAAACATCTCCAAGATGGTCTGTCAAGGCAGAGGCACATACAACTTTCAGGAATGTGATGCAGAATAAGTGGAGAATATTGCCAAGGCAGCCTGAACTCCTCCACTTAACCCACCTAAAATGCTTATCTTTGCTGCACTGTCCCTGTCAACTCCTGTGTTGTCAACTGTCTTATGATTCTCATACTCTTTGGCTATAGTTCTTGAAAGCAGGAAGATTCCTGGATCACACCAAATTCTATGAGACACCAGGACCCCTTGCCACCCAACAAATACTTTGCAGAAGGCCTGGTCCCCTCTGGCCTCCAGTGCTGCCTTCCTAGTGTCACTTTCATGCCTATGAGCTTGCCACCTCTTAGGCCTATTCACAGTATGGTTCTGTCTCTGTGCTCTGCCTTTCTGACAGACCTCTTGACAGACCCATGTCCATGCCTAACCCCAGTATCATGGTACCTGGGAAGGGTTTCCCTACCACTCTAGGCCAAGCCAGTAACTCTGACCTAACCTCTCACACTGCCAGTCTGTTTATAGGCCAGCTCTGCCTCTGCAATTATGACACAGTGAATCAGTGTGAGCCCTTACCCCAGGACTTCAAACATTACCCACCATTGACATCCACTCATGTGCTCTCCTGCTGCCTGTAACTAGGGTACAGTGTCCCTTTCTTTTATGTGCTTGGTTTGTAGAGGCTCACAACATATGCAGCACATGTAACAGTCAGTAACTCATGGTGGCACGGGTTTCAGAGATTTCCACAAGAAGCACACTGTAGTTCTAATGCCAAAGATACCTGAAGCTCACCACTGTATATGACGCCTGGCTCAATCCAGGCTTTATCTCTGGGGTGGGGGTGGGGCATTCCCATGTCTGCTGTGGGTACCCATGGATGAATTTGAACTCTTAGAGTCTGACCTGGGGCAGGTCTGGAGCAGGGTTTTGGGGGTCAGGGGAGAACAATGAGCTTTTGCCAACTGGGGACTCATCTTCTCCAATGCCTGGTAGTACCAGACTGACATGTCTGCTTATGAAATTTGTGTCTCTCTTAACCCAGAAATGAGGCCAACGTTCAACCTTCTGTTGTATTCTTAGTGTTCACATCAGTGCTCACCAGGAGAAACCCCCCTGTGACAGGCCTTTCTAAAGAAGGTGTTCTGCTGTTACATAAAGGCAAAGACCCCCTCAAGGTATTTGGCCTGGTCCAAGCCAGGATCCCACCTCTGCAGGGCAAAGCATGCTCTATACCCTCAAGGCTGGCCCACCAAATAGGCCCCAATGGTCAGTTGATTCCAAGTGTGTTCTCTTCTGTCAACAGGTCTTGTGTGCTTAAGACTGGAATAATAAAGAAGCCAGGTGAGAATACTGGGAAGAGCAGACAAGTAACTACAGATCAAGATTTTAAGGGTCTAGACAGGAAATTGTGAAGTAGATAGAACCAGAGACAGGGCGATGGGGCATTCTTGTGGACTCTTGCAGGGTGAGTGCAGACAGCATTGCCAGTGTCCTTGGCAGCCACCCTCCAAGACAGACACTCAGAGACTCAAAGGTTGGATTAGGACATTGCTAATAAGGAAAGTCAATGGTTTATGAACCCAAGAGTCAGAAAAACAGACTTTTCAGGTTTAGTTTTGTTTTTTTTTAGGAACTTTGAGAGCCACTCCATTAATTTAATGACTCACACATCAGGTCCTCCACTGTCACGTGGAAAGGCTGAGACAGAGAATACGTGCCCATTCAACACTCTACATCAGGCTGTGCTGTGACACACGTACGGCAAAGTAGCGTGGTCTCCTGAGTGTACTGCTAGGTGGAGATGACTGGTGCTAAAGGAACTATCAGCTAATAAATGCAGAATTACAGAGCCAATGGAGGTTCTCTGAAAAGAAGGCATAGGAGCTATGACAGCAAACAACTGGGGGACCTAATTCATCCTGGGTGGCCAAGGAGGGCCTCTTTGAGGAAGTAGGTTGGAGCTCAGGCCAGGTGGAGGAGGAGCCATGCACAGGCACTGAGGGATGAACAGAGGATGCTGAGACCCACTGTAGGCTGAAGAATGAAAGGGGTTGGCTGTGGCCAGGGCAGATGACATCCACCAAGGAAGGAGTAATGGTGAGCTGGGTGAGGGCCCAGAATGATGTCTTCTACTTTGCACTCTTAGTAGATTGCTCCTGGTATATGGAGTGTAAAACAGGTAGAAATAGCAAAAGAGGAAAACACTCCAGTGAGGCAGGGGAATGGGAGGGCACAGGAAGACTCCTGGTCTCCAGCAAGTGCCAGGCAGGGTGAATGGCTCTGGAAAGGGGAAGCTCTCAGCAGCCATGGCATAGGGGATGGTGTGGGGGCAGGGGGCACAGCAGTGCAGAGGTCGTATGAGAGCCATGCTCCAGAAAGAGAAGCTGATGTGTGGGGCATGCAGACCCACAGTTCCCCTGGGATGGCTCCTCCCATCTCTGGCATCTGACAAATGGCCACTCCATGTCCCCAATACTCAGAGGGGAAGTATGAATAGTGGTCTGTGCTACGTGCTCTGGCTATTCTTTCTGTCTGCTGCATAATATTTCCTGATGTGGAGACCTGTTATCCTCACCCTCTTGCCACTGTATTCTAGGCACTGGGTCCTTGGGACATAGGTCCAGTGCCTGGCCTCTTCTTGCACCCTCCTTGTCTGCTTGGTCTGGGTCACTGTCCCTTGCCTTTGTCTGCTCTCCAGAGTACCAGGACCCCTGACACACTCCCTACCTGTGACTCAGTCCCCACCTAGCCTGTCATTTCTCTATATTTACTATGACTCCTACCCTCACTCTCTGCTGCTCAGGTCCCTTGTATTACCTGGGCCTTCTTGCTTTCTGTTCCCTAAAGACACTGGGCATATTCCTGCCCTGGGGCCTTTGCACTGGTCAGCTTCTCTTCCCCTGGCTTCCTTTAGGTCTCTGCTCAAAAGTCACTTATTTAAGGTCCACTGCTGATCTCCCAAACAAAGAGTACCCCGCATCACCATTGATATCGTTTAGTTGCCTTATTTTTTTTTCTCATAGCGTTTACCAGCACTCGGCATATCCTGTATCTGTTCACTGGAGATCACAACTTCCTCAGGACAGAATTTTTTTCTTTTTCACCTCCTTCCCTATGCCCATACCATGCTGGGTGTACAGAAGGTCTTAGTACACAGCTGTGTGGGGAGCAGCCATGGCACCTCAGGCTCTGGGACCCTATTCACCAGGCCCAAAGGCACCTACCTCTATTAACAGGGTTGTGGGACTATGGGCTGCTGATCCAGTGGCCTGGTTCCCTGGCAGTGGGCACAGGAGACCTGGGTGGCAGGGCAAGCAGTACCCACTGACCTCGAGTGGGACCCACAGAGAGGCCGGGCCCTGGGCTCAGTTCTTCCAGGTTTCTTGTCTTGGGTACTGAGAAGGGAGGCCTGAGAGGGAATGAGGAACAAGGGAGGGAGGAATACATCAAGCAAACAAACAATTTTTAAAATCCAAGTTCATGCTTGCTAAGCACTTTGGTCTTTTCTGATTCACAAAGAAGCTTCACCATCATTTGGGTCAGTTATTCTTCACAAAACACTTACGAGGCAGGTCAATATTTTTACATTCAATTTTATGGTTGAAGAAACAGGTTTTTGATGTCTCCAAGGTCACAAAGCAAAGAGTCTGAGATGGGACAATAACTGCAGGAACTGCCAGGTGGGCTGACATCTGCCTACCTGTATTGCCCAACTGCCACATTACCAGGCTCAAAGTCACACCCCTACCCCAGGTGACAGTGGACTATGGGTGCTAGGGTGTTCTTAATGGGTGTTCCATATAGTTTGAGGCCCAAAAGAAAGCTCCAAATGGGGGAATTATACCACACTGTGACTTCCCCATGAATGCCATGGGTACCTTTCCTACATGCAGAAGGGGAGGGCCTGCCTGGAGCCTGGCAGTGGAAGGCAGGCAAACTTGGCCTGCTTTCTCCACTGCCCCTGGCCACTGGGCTGCCTGGAGTAGTCAGCCCCTGGCAGTGTTCAGACTTGGTTTCTTAGCAGCCTTGCTCCTGCACAGTCCCATTTCTCCTTGGTGAGTGTCCTGGGATGTGACCATGCAGATGATGACAGCATTGAAAGGCTCTTGGGGTCTTTGAGTTTTTGTATCCTGCAACTTCACTGAGCAGCACTCGGGACTCTGAATGACACTGTGCCCAAAGTGACCTGATCTCTTCATTCACATGTGCTTTTGACAATGCTGAAAATACCTGGAGGTAGTTGGAAGTGACATTCATCCTGGCTGGGCTCCAAGGACCCTGCTTGACCAGGGGGAACTCAGCAGGTTTTTAGACCTTGTGGGTCACTTTTGAAATTGTGCCGGCCCAGGAGGTAAAGATGAGGAAGATATCTGCTGGACACTTACAGTGGAAAGTTTACAGACACAACTCCCTCCACTTTGCACAAAAATTTCATTGTGCAGACAATAAAACTGAGGCTCATGGCAACTAGATCTGCCTGTTACTAAAGCATAGGTTCTCCTGCCACAGACATATATCTGCTTGACCACAGAAGTCTGAGATGCAGCAGGATTGGATGTGGTGGACAGTGCTGATGTACTACTGTGGGGTGGAAACACGACACTCTATATCATCACACCAGAACAGTGGTGGCACCACACAGGGTGGGGACAGGTGCTGGCACAGAGCAGGCAAGAGGCTTCATGCTTGGCAGTCTTTCTGCTGGCAGAGTTTTGTAATAGTGGACCCAATGTGATGAAATGGGTCCCTATTATCCATTCCCACTCCACTAATGACCCTGAGAGCCCCTGGCTATGCCAAAGGCGATGGGTGGACCTCGTGACTTCATCATTACTTAACCAAATGTAAATGGGGGAGGAAAAGCAACACACAGGCTTGACACTAATAAGCTTACAGCAGGGATCGGTTACTTCAATTCAAAGAGGTTCAGACTGGAGGGGAAAATGAAATAAGCTTTTAAAGATCAGTCTAGGTTTGGCTCCATCAGACCTAACCAATTTTGTTTAATAAGGTTTCAATTTGGCTGCTCTTATTTCTCCCTCTTCTTCCAGTGGGGCTGTGTACAGATAAGACATTTCCCTCCGCCTAAATGCATTTAATCGCATCTCACACACAAAAAGTCGAACCCAGGGTTCTGCTTGGGGAGCACACTCAACCCCTAGGGGCTGACAGCCCTCCCCTGCTGGACCAGACCCAGGCCCTCCCACAGGTCAGCCTTAGGAAGCAATTCCACCCACTTCCTTTTAGAGAAATTAAAGCCATCCAGAAAACTCTGAGAATCAAAGAACACAATGATGACTTGAATTTCTACCTCTGGAACTGATGACTGGGGTACATTACTAGTACTTCAAGTTTCGACAATGAGTTGGAGACCCCTAGTCCTACTCCTCCCTCAACAATTCTTCATGTGTCCACCTGCTTGTCCATTACACCCATGTATGCATTTCTGCCCCTTACTCTCTTTTTGCATTCACTGTACTTCTGATGTCTATCTACACTGATATACACACAAGCAAACACACGTGTATATAGTATTATTTTTTAGTGTGAAGGATGAACCCAGGGTATTCTGCATGCCAGGCAAGTGGTCTATGCTAAGTGCTCTGGCTATTCTTTCTGCCTGCTGCGTAGTATTTCCTGATGTAGAGACCTCACCTGGAGGCTTGTTGATTTGCCAGCACTGCGGGGCCTTCTGGAACCTAAGGCTTGTAGTTTGTCCTACTGCCAGTTACCTGGAGCAGAGAATGTGTACGCACCTCCCCCATGGTAAGGACAGATGCCCTGCTGATGCACCCCAGAGCCTAGGCAGTGTCAGGGGAGCGAAGGCTTAGTGAGGGGGGCTGGGCAGGCCGCACTCTGCTTTCCTCCTAGGCTGTACCTCCCTGGGCACCGAGCCAGGGAGTAGACTCCTCTCCCACAGTCTGTCTACCCTTTCCCCAGGCTTCCACTAGAGGAGGAATCTGTCCTAGGCAAAAACTCCACCAAGTCTCAGACAAAAGATCAATTGTTCACTGGGCAGGCAGCAGTTCTTAAGGATCCCAGTGTAGATGTGACTCCCTCACCCCAGTTCTAAGACAGGAGACAGGAAGGAGCTTTGTCTGTTTTGTCTGCCTGTCTGCCTGTCTGCCTGTCTGCCTGTCTGCCTGTCTGCCTGCCTGCCTGCCTGTCTGTCTGTATTCTGCCCCTCCTCCACATGCTCAAGCTGGGCCTAAACTGTTAGCCTTCAGTGGTGCTCAGACACAGACAGGGCAGTTAGTGTTGCCCAGGGCCCACAGCCACCTCCTGCTCTGCTTACCACTCTGCACCCATCCTGACACCTGAAAGCCAGGCCTGTCCACCTACCTCTTGGAGCTGGGGCTATACCAGCTCAGGTCACTTGCTCTAGAGCCTTGGGTCACTCTAGGATGCTGCTTGCAGCACCTGCACCCTCTCATATGTACTGTGTGTGTGACTACTTCCCGCAATTCTTGGAAGCAGCTAGTGCCCCTTGGTTAGGCAGGTTTATCTATGGCACCCTGAATCTCTGCTGGGTCTGCCTCAGGGTAGGCTCTCCAAGAGAAAAAGAATAGGCTTGACTTTTGAGGTCCTATCCATGCAAGCAACTGAACTAACACACTCCAGTAGGAATCTCCCAGTCTCTGTAACAATGGGACCATAAAAATGACAAGGGGCCTGCCAGAAGACTTGTGCTCCTCCTCCCACACTCTCCATATTCCATAAAACTTTAAACTGAATTACAGCAACATTGGACTCTTCTGCTTTCCATACAGCTGGGCTGCAACTGTTTTTAACAATCCTGGGCTTTGCGGGGCTTAAGAAATCCTTGAGACAGCTGAGGAAGCCCACTGTGCCCGAGGCCATGAGCACTGCCTTATCTGCAGCCCTGGGGTGGACACAAAGGACCCCCAATGACCAGCCACTGGGCCTAAGTCCTCCTCGGTGCACATACTAGGACCCTTGACACCCAGCCCCACCTCCATGCCTATCCATGTCTCTGGCAGAGCCAGGCCTGTAATCTCTTCCCCACCTACACTGTCTGTGGCCCTCAGCCTCATGAGGCCCAGCAGGCTATGCTCACATTGTGCTCCCAGTTCCTGCCCTAATCCCTGCTTGTGTTTAGCATGTGCTGTGGAATTGTTGCTCAGCTTCCCTATCAAGAATTATTAGAGACTGGACAGGGCTATGACAGGGCCTCAGTAGGGACAAGGAATGGGCAAGGTGTAGTGTCCACCTTGCCATGGTCTTCAGTCACTCTGCACTTTGGGGTCTCCAAGGCCATGAGGCTTCTAGGCCCAAACCAAACAAGGACAAATGCCACAAAATAGGACTGTGTGTGTTTATGGGCACAAAGTAGACAGAAGGGTTTGAGCCTAATCATGAAGTAACCAGTGGGATCTCCTCCAGATAGGCAGCCATGGTGGGCCAGGAGGCACCGGGGCCAGCTTCCCTCACTAAAAGCTTCCATATTTGTTATGAGGAGTTATTCACAAATTAGCTGTGCAATTAAAAATTAGTTCTTAAAAGAGACTTTAGAAAATTAATTAATCAGGTTTTAATCCATGTACTGAGTCCCACTGTAAGGGGCCAACACAGTGGGCAGCAGTGGGTGAAGGGCAGTGGGAGGCAGGGAAGCCTTCTGGAGCTCCTGGTGGAGCTCCTTGAGGGGGTCCTTCGTGTCTACCCCAAGGCTGCAGATAGGGCAGCGCTCATGGCCTCGTGCACAGGATCTCATTATGTATCCTAGGCTGGCCTTAAACTCATGGCAATCCTCCAGTCTCAGCTTCCTGAGGGCTGAGATTATAGGTATGTACTACTATGTATAAGTAAAAGAAAGATTTTTTTAAAAAACCTAAATTGAAAGGCAAAGAGCACCCCCCAGGAAGCAGGAACATGCTGTCACATTCCTTAACCACCTAAGAATCCTCCCCAGCCAAATACCCTCCCCACTGAATAGAGGCTCGGGTCCTCACTACTTGACAGATGAGAGATGGGGCTCAGCTACCTGCCCCAGACAGGTCAGCTAAGAAGGGTGACAAGGACTCAAACTCAGTGATACCCAAAAATTCAGGGCTCCTCAGCTGCAGTGACAGCTATGGCAGGCACAGAGGCTCAGCTCCTAATTTGGGGCAAAGTGAGGAAGCTGTCACAAAAGACAGCCAGAGCATCATAAGCAAGGCTTCCAATGTCTGACCCAGAATGGGAGAAGGGGTGAAGTCAGGCATAACAGGAGGACTGCCTCAAGTTCAAAGCCAGCCTGAACAATATAGTGGTTTCAGAGTCAGCCTCAGCTACATAGTGTAACTCAAAAAACACAACCAAAAAGAAAGGAGCCCTTTCTTTTCTCCTTTCCCAGGGATCAAAGCCCATTGGCTCTGCAGACTGTACAGCATGGGCAACAGCAGCAATATCCAGGCCCTCAGAAACCAAAGGGCTTGTCTTGGGATGCTACGCTTACCCTGCCTGCCAGAAGAGCAGACATGTGATTGCTAGAGTATTTTTGCCACTTAGCTTCTTTTAGTTGTAAAAATAAATGCAAAGTGAAGGTCAGATGGGAGGAGAGGTGGCCTCTGCGTGAGGATGTAGATCAGCAACATGACGGGGACCCTGCACTGAGGATATCTTCCTTCCTTCCATTTTTCTGTATTTCCCAAGTTTAATCTTTAGTAAAAAAGAAACTTTTTAAGGAAAGTCAGTATCCCAACTTCAAACTTAGACAAGTCACCTGGATTTAACTCTGACAATAATCAGAGGCTACTGTATGCCTGGCCTTTCTGCAAGCAGGTGTAGGCCAGCCTGCTCCCTGCAGGCAAGATAAGTGGACAGGAGCTGGACAGGGAAGGGAACACTACTGCTCTGTCTGGCTGTCTCTGCCCTGTGTCCTGGCATCTCAGGAGCGGCTCTCAGGTACTGCGGCAGGAGAAACTCACAGAGCCTGCAGATCTTGCCTCTTCCAGGGGCCCAGAGTTTCTGAGGGCCTGCATGACACCTGGGAGACCACAGGAGGTGGTGCTGCTTTCCATAGGGACAGAAGGAGAAGAAACCACCTTTGAAGGCCACAGATGTTCCTTGAAGCCCCAAGTTTTAGATTTTATGATGGAAATTTTGTATTCTATTCCATCAGAGATTCAGATTTAATACAGAAATAAGGCTTTGGAAAAATGGCCCTTGGGGAAACCCACACCACAGGAAATGAATCTGTCTAGTCTCAGGTGCACGGTTGCACTAATCCTAGTCAGCAGCTCTTACTAGGACTCCCCCAGAGGCAGGGATGTAAGCTTACAGGCTGGGAAGGCTGGGCAAGTAGGTCTAATATGGTCTTGGCAGCAAGCTTCTGCCAATGGGCACCTGATACACATTCTTAGTCTTCTGCCAGCACCTCTGCGGGCACCTGGCCTGCAGGAAGGGTACTCAGTCCATGCATAGCACCAGCCAAGGGTTCTCAAAGCAATGTGGCCTCTCAACTTGGCACGGGCCTGGCCTTATAATGATGGCCCTGTACAGCAGGTAGCCAGGCAATGCTGTGATTCAGGAATCAGATCTGCTAGCCAATGGGCAGCACGGGGTGCCCACCTCTCCAAGTGTCGGGTAAAATGGGCATGGTACCAACACCTGCAGGGCCACTGGCAAACTACAAACCACAAAGGAAGGGCAATGCCAGTGAGGCCCAAGAGTGAGAGTGAAAGATGGTGCTGGGCAACCATAACATTGGGACTTAGGCTGCTGCTCCACATGTGCAGCTCAGCTGGCCCAGGCCCAGTGTGCTCCCCGAGCAGTGCCTCAGGCCCCAGACTAACCAACAGGGCTCCAAATGAGGCTCCAAATGCCTCTGGCAGCAGTTTCTTCCTTGAATGCAAGCTCAGGCTGACAGTGCTTTGTTAGCTTCCTGTATACTTAGTTAACTGATGACAACCAGCACGTGCCATTTATGTGGATCTGTGCAAAAGCTGTCACGAATTTATGTCACAGCCCAGAAAGTAGGCTGAGATGTCAATATTACATACTGCCTTAAAATACTTAAAAGTCATAGTTAAGTG
Source organism: Capromys pilorides (assembly GCA_004027915.1). Taxonomy (NCBI): domain Eukaryota; kingdom Metazoa; phylum Chordata; class Mammalia; order Rodentia; family Capromyidae; genus Capromys; species Capromys pilorides. The sequence continues at coordinate 18,620 of PVKN010004974.1, forward strand.
TGATAGAAACTAATTGTAGGGGCTGGGGAGATAGCTCCGTCACACAAGCGCCTGCTGGTCAAGTGCAAGGTCATGAGTTTGAACCCGGTCCCACAAAAACAAAAAACAAAAAAACACCTAATTGTATTCAGCAAGTACTCTCTCTGAATGTGAAAATAAACAGAGATCCACTGCCCCAGGGTGGGTGGAGGAGCACCCATCAATCTGACACCAAGAGGGCAAGGTGCCAGCCCAGCAAATGAGGGCAAAGGCCTCAAGTAGCCCTATCTTGTCCCTGACCTAGTACCAGCTCCCCAGCTGTATACTCTTAGACTGCTATGTGAGGTGCTCAGCCCCCTTGAGTCTCTAGGCCATTGGCTGCTACTCTTTGGACTATCTACACACCTTCTTGTAACAAGCTACTTCATGGGGTGGTGGCCAAGAAACCCTCTTCTAGGCCACCCAGGCCCTGCCCCAGGAAGCTGGTGATGCTCTTTATGCTGTTAGGTTCTCCAGAACCAGAGTAAAAAGACCACAGCTCCCTGCTACGAGCACAAGCCTAGGTTTTTCTGTGGGCAGTGCTTCCTTAAAAGTTGGTGAAAACAAGAACAGTGACGATGATGTCAGCAACCTAGACAGGAGCTAATCCGGAGTACTCACCTGGGCTTGGCACTGTGCCAAGAGACTCCTACCCAGGCTGTAGGGCTTTAACCCCAGTTCTTTCTCTGTGTTGTCTGAGCCTGACCCTCTTCTTTGTCTGCTGCCTGTCTGCCTGGATCACCCCATCTTCTCAGTGTGAGCTGAAAAGCTTCTGCCTCTGGGCAGCATTCCCAGACTGCCTAGTGTCCCCAGGGCCTCCTGTGCCTATTTCTGTCATTATGGCCATTGTCACCACCCTGTTGCTAGCATTAGTGCCACAAACCCACACATGTCAACCTCATTAATCCTCATAAAAATCCTAGCCGAAAGGCATCCTTATGTCCCACACAGTACAGGTGACCTAACTGGGCTGAGCAAGGCTGGATGGGCAGCCTGGATTTATCCAGCTCTGCAGTGGCAGAACCAATACAGGCACCCATGTAAGCTGGTCTGGATGCTGTGGTCTCCAGCACTGACATGATGGGAAGCCGCTGCTGCTCTGCTTTTGTCTCCAAGGGTGTCCTCGAGAAAATAGTCACTCTGACTCATCTCTGTACAGGCCATGTCCAGAGCAGGCTGGTACCTTCTTAGTGCTAATAATAGTTTGATAAAAGGAATATGTAATTAATGACAAATGACTGACTGTCTTCCCGACACAGAGGTAGGAAACGGGCCTCACACATAGTCCTCCTGGATTCAACTGCTAGGTGTCTGCTGTATGACCTTGGGCCTTAGGCAAAGTTCTTCTCTCTGTTTCCTTAAATGGAAAATGTACCTACCTCATCGGCATTAGTGAAGTTACACTTAGATAATTAATTCACGTGAAATGATTATTATGACATTCTAAAAATCTATGATTGTCACTGTCAGGTGGGCACTGGGCTCAGGGGTACAGTGCTTTCCCTCAAATGCAAGGGCACAGATTCAATTCCCAGTGAAAGGGTAAAAACCCACCAAGAACCAAATACCTGTCACTTAATACTTTTCCAGCAGCAAAATGGAGATGAGGGTCCCTGCTTCATTTAGTTTGTGGCTGACAAGGAGGTTAAAAGAAAAAAAAAATGTGTTGCTCCAACAGGCACCCAGCAGCAGAACAGACCTGAGGGAAGTAGGAATGGGGTACTTGGCCCCATTGTCTGTGAAGCTTACAGACTTCTTGCAGCAAACATCTATAAAAGATGACAAGAAATAGTGTAGGCCTTGTGGCCCTCGGAGGTCTGTGCTAATGACTGGACTGTGCTTTCAGAAACACTACTTATGAAAACAGATTCAGGCTATCACTGATGATGCCCTGAAACAGAAACTCACTGTACCTATGGCTGCCAGACACACCTTGGCCCAACCCTGTGGTCAGGCACACTGCGGTGCCAGGTAAGCAGTGCTGCTTACCCCTTGGGGCAGCAGCACAGCTGGGAACCCTACTGGATAGGCCGCAGGCAGGTGTTGTGCCCACCATGATCCACCAAGCACCTACTCTACTCTTTGGGTACCCAGAGTGGGTGAGATACCCAGCCTGCAGGTGAGGGGCAGCAGCATGGTGCAGAGATAACTGCCCTAACAGACTGTAGCACAAAACTCACATTTAGTCTCCTCATCTGCAGCCCAGACATGAGATTCAGAGATAGGTCCTGGGAAGCAAAGAGCAAGAGTTCGTGGAAGTCCTAGCTGGCTACAGGGGATTGTTATTGGACTTGTCTTCAGGGAAGCAGGAGAGGCCAATCCACTTGAGATGGCTCTCTGAAGCTTAAGGGCATAAGCTTTCTGCAAAGTCTGTTTGGGGTAGGATGTGCAACACACAGGCCAATGTGAGTCATCTTCTATCGCAAATAAAAATCGGCCCATGAATATACATAATCCCCAGGTAATTCTCCCAATCTCAGCAAGGTAATGGAGCCACCCTCGCTTACTGAGGCATGAATATTTACCATCACCTGGCTTTACTGCTCTCGATCTGGGCTCAATTTTGCAAATTAAAATGAGGCCTGTGTGGACAGAGAGATTACAGGAGAGCCTGTGAAGGTTGCTGGCTCTGGCAAGGCGGCTGGGTAGGGTGAGCTGACTCCTGCCTGATGGAACTGCGCCTGGAGAACCAGGAGCCTCAGAAAATGGACAAAGGGCCAGGACTTTGGCAAATCCATAGCAGGAACATCCCCAGAGCTTCCCTTTCTGATGAATGTGGAGTCAGAAGAATAGGGCTTTGCATGCTGACACATCTGGCCAGGGCTCTGTGTAGGACTTAAGTGTGAGACATGTCACCTCCCCATTATGGCCTTGGCTTCCTGCCACAGGCCTTGAGGATACCTGACACAGGGCCTGTGTCATTCAGAAAGGAGGGTGGGATGCAGTTTGTAACCACATGGGTGAAGACCAAGAACCTAACAGGGGCATTGATACTGTCCATGAGTGACTCAGACTTGTAGAAGGGAGCCATGCCAAGATAGCAGCAAGCTTCCTGCAGGCAGTAGACAGAAGGTGCCCTGTCCCTGCTCTATAGCAGGTGATAGGACAGGAGAGAAGAGATCAAATGCAGAGCAAGGGTGGACTGCTTGGATGAGCAGTGAGACCTGCTGGCCTCTAGTAGAACCAGGACATCTGTCTACACACCATGAAATCTACTCCTTAGAAACCAAAGCCCAGCAACAGTCATTTAATCTGCCACAGCTAAAACCCCAAGTGGAACAAAGTCTCTGGGAAATGTGGTCTGACTGACTGACTGACTGATCAACAAACCTTTGCAAAGGATAGCACTTGCCACTTGCTAAGCCACAACTGTGTTCCTGGCATAGGCTGGGGTACTTGCTGAGCACCTGTGACACAGTAATCCCCATGAGAGGGCCCCATGTGGCTGTGGCCACACATTGCCAGGTGCTGGGGCCAGGCTGGGCTGAGCTGGGTGCTTCTGACCATGCCAAGCAGCCTCTGGTACACAGAGCCTGTTGCACACCCTACACTGCCCACACACAAGGCAACAGAGAGGAAGTGGATAACCCTCCTCACCCCACGCCAGGAGCACCGGCCACCAACCCTCAGCTCCTGTGCACCACATGGCAAGGACAGCAGAAGCCTACAGGGGATTTGGAAGAAACCCTGAAGAAGGTGCTGCTGGTGCTGTGAGGCCAGGCCTGCGGAACCTGAGTGGACACATACTACTTGGCAGCTTACAAGGGCAAAGTGTGCAGCCAGGGATTCAGCAGAGGTGACGGACGGCAGGAGCCAAAGCTATCCCCCACTGGCAGGAAACATCATATGGGGATGGGCCATTCCAGGAAAGACTTGGATGTAGATCTAGACCACAACCATATTGGGCATGTAGTATACTGAAGGAAAGAAAGGCAGGCACTGTGTCTCCTGCCTGGTAACAGTAGGAGCTGGTGCTGTCTCCAAGCCAGTGCATGCACCATTCCTGCAGGGTTTGCAATGTGTGAGTGAGGCCCGGTACCAAAGGGTTACTGGCCGTGCCTGGACCAAACCAACCCGGCCTGACAAAACATCTATTTTCCCTTCTGCTTTCTTCAAGACCCCAGATGTGTTCTTGCACATCAAAAGAGAACAACTTATAAAGTTAAACTAAATCAAGGGCTTTTGTTCTGAGGCATCATTGCTGAACTAATTATTCCTGTATGTTGTTTAATGAAATAGTGGTGCCATATATTAGGCCAGTTAACAGGATGAGCACATGAGTTACAAGGAAGGTCGGGGTTGGGATTATAAATCTAACTTTTTCTTAAGAAGAGATGAAACAAACCCCACAACTCCCCGCTGTTGTGTGTCACGGGAGGGGAAAATGATGGCACCGAGTACAATGAGGGAGGGCTGTGCCCTGACGGACGCTGGCTCTAGGCCCCATTCCTACACACTCAGGCAGGCTTGGGGCTAGCTGTTTGGCTCCCAGACACCCTTGGCCTCCAGACCTGCAGGCCCACATGACTAACCCCCAGGATGCTAGGAGCAGCCTTTACTCATGCTGAGCAGCAATATCATGCAGCATCAAATGGTCTCAAGTCAATCACAAAGGAGGGGTAACAGTGGGGGCACCTAGGTGCGGGTTAGCACGTGGCACAGCAAGAGAGGGGAGAGTGCCTTGGATAGTGGGATGAGAAGGCCCTGCTACACATAAGGTTCAAAACTAACACAGCAAACTGTGGGTAAGAGAGGTTTGTTTTTAGCTACTGGGCAGGCTGAACCAGGAGGCTCACAAGTTCAGCCTGAGCAACTTAGCAAGATGATGGCTCAAAATTCAAAAAAAGAAAAGGGCTGAGGATGTAGCTCAGTGCTTTCTGGGTTCTTCCCAGTGCTTTCATTCCTAAGTATGTGCACGAGAGTATATGCTGCATTTATGTGCCTATGAAAGTACAAATGGATGGTATATGCACCAACCTTGACCTTCTCTAGCAGAATTTTGGGAGCTTAGGGAGCTTTGACTTTTTATCTAAGGTGGCAGCCAATTTTTTTACAACAAATATGCATCTCTATGATAATTGAATAAGGTAATAAACACAAATACACCATAGTATCCTTGTGCCAGAGGGTGGAAGTAAGACAATGACCAAAAAAGGATCCAGCCTTCTTGGTAATGTATAAAGTACTATAATAAAAATATATTTTATGTATTATTTAAATAATTAAAATTCATTTAGAGGAGCTAAGGAACCAGGGATGTAACTCAGTGATAGAACACGTGCCTAGAGTGTGAGGCCCTCGGCTCTGTCTCTAGTGCTGGAAAAACAAAAAAAAGAGAGGGAAAGAAAAAAATTCTTAATAAAAATAATACTACACAACCAATAAAACAGCAACTGGCTTAGAGCCATCAAAGACATGAGGACCCAGTAAACATGCTAAGAATCATCAGAAATACTAGAGTGGTCTCCATTATGCAGATACACAATCACAAGAAAGTGAATTAAAGAAATTCATATAAAGGTGGTTGCTCTAATTATAGGCAATTTTTCCCCTTGCATTTTGCGACATTCTTTCCACTCAGCATGTACATGTTGCATTCATGATCAGAAAAAAGGTCAAAGGAAAAAGAAAAACAGACTACAGCACCATCCAATTCCAAGCCTGGGCAGCTTCAGGTCCCCTGGCATGGTCCCCAGAGCTACAGGTTTCAGGGGATGAAGCCTACTCTATACACAAACACTGTGTAGGCATCTTGGCCCAGGACACTGACAGATGATTAGCTGGCCACTATACATACACAGCACCAATGACAGGTTCCATTGTTCTCCTCTCCCAGGCTACCCTAGAGCCAGGCTGTATTCCACAATTGCTGGCCCTCAGCTCACACTCTGTCCCTGTCACTGGAGTCCTGGTACTCCGAGAGGGCTCCACTCTCTCAAAGCTCATTTCCTGAAGGTCTACTACTCATGACTATGGCAAAATTCACATGCAGTCATTTATCAGATGGTCCTAGCACATGTGGGGTTCCAGCTGCTAACCAGTGATACCTGGCTGACACAGCATGAGTCCCATGCTGAGCCTGCGTTAAGTGTCTAACTTGCATTGAATCATCAACCCCAGCACCAAGTCAGTGGGCACTGTTATTGCTGAGAGAACCAAGCTCCCAGAGAAGGGATTCACTGCACATGTTATCCATGGGTTTGGGCACATACACACGTATGTTTGAGGGACAGTGTGCAGCAGTACAGGGTACAGACACAGTCACTAAAAAATGTTTCCTGAAGCACAAATCAGGAACACTGAGACTCTAAGTTGCCCCATGCCCAGCGTTGCCAGCCACCACTTTGGCCCACCACAAAACCACTCAGCTCACTAAATTTTACTAGAGCAGATGCTCTGTGCCTGGGTGAGCCCTGCCCTGGGAAATCTGGCACCATCTGGACCTGAATATGGCATTGATTGTCACAACAATAGGGATGAAAGGGAGTTGGAGGATCACCACCATCTCCTAGATCCAGCCAGTGATGCTTCCGAAACACCTTCAATGTCCAGATGGCCTGGTAACAAAGATCAAGTCCAAATCATAGCAGTGCTGACATACGGAAGCCTGTGCCAGGGCAAAAAGGACAGAGCTCTCATTTGTTCAGCACATTCTGTATTGTACCCTTAGGTTGGGCATGGTGGCACACGTTTGTAATCCCAACACTCAAGAAGCTGAAGCAGGAGGATCATTACAAGTTCAAGACCAGCCTGGGCTACAAAAATAAGCTCAAGGCCAGCCTGAGCTGCATAATGAGATCCTGTCTCAAGTAAAGACAACAACAACAACAAAAAACCCTGATAACAACTGCTACTGGGGACCTGAAGCCATGGAGGCCTCAGAGTAGACAGGTGCTTATGACACTTGGCTAACACTGGACACCTAGTCCATTCAGGAGTGGGGTGCACATATACAAAAGTGTACCATGTGCCCTTGTAGTAGATTTCTATGCAGCAGGAGGTTAAAAAGAAGCTGGGTATAATAGTGTACACCTATAATCCCAGCACACTGGAAGGCTGAGGCAGGAAGGTCACAAGTTTAAGCCCAGCCTGGGCTATTTGGCAACTTAGCAAGACCCTGTGTGAAGCAAAAAATAAAAAAGGGTTGGGGATATAGCCCAGTGTGAAGGTCCTGGCTCAATCCCCAGGACTGAAAAAATAATAATAATTTGAAAAATATAACATTTGTGTGCACAAGTCTGGACAGGACCTCAATTATAGCCTGGAAGATGACATGTATGGGGAGTATCCTGGATGAGACCCGTGAAGATGGTGACTACCTGGGAAGGTGGAGCAGGGCCAGCATAAGTATCAGGGACAGGCACTCTGATAACCCTAAACTTAGCTCTCTCACACCTAAGGTATCAGCCAGTTATCACCTTTTCAAAATAAACAAAGTGTACTGTCTTTATCAAGGCCTATGCTGGGAGCTTCCTTTCATGCCACCTCCTATGGGGCTGAGGTAAGACTCTGCTATACCCATCCCAATGATCAAGTTGAAAATGCTCCACTAAGTACAGGGATGCTGAGGCTGACCTTGAGAGCTTCTTCTCAGCCGGTGGAGCAGCTCCTAAGCAGACCTTCGTGTACCAGGTTTGGGTATCCTGAGGGCTATAGAGCTGCCCAATGACCAGCCAGTGTGGGTGAGATGCAGCCTGGGTTCTGACATGACTGAAATGAAACCACAGTGGTATGGAACAGCAAGACCCAGGAGGCCACAATGCTGCCTCCTGAGGCATGGCATAGGTAAATCCCTGCCATCTCTCCTTGCCCTCAGCTTCTACAGGTCACCAGGCTGACCACTCTGTTCTTGAATGGTGGTGTCAGGAGATACCAATTTTTCTTTTGCTGGGGTGGGGACACCATTTTTCAGCTGAGACGCCCAAGATGTACCCTTGGGCATGATCATGTTCACCCAGATTCCTAGTGTGCTAGGTGCTTGTTACGGTGAACCTCACCATAACATGGGCTCATTATGGTGATGCCAGTGTATGGACAGAGCAACAGCAGAGGCTACTTGGCTTAATCCAACTCATACAGCCAGGAAGTGGTAACCCTGAGATTTCAACTATGGTTGTGTGAGCCCAAAGTGAATCCTCTCCCCAAAACCAGGCCATCTCACAAAACTATTTCTTGGCAGAAGTGTTTAAGAACATCTATACCTGGCAGCACAGAGAAACTGTCTTCTGGCTATTCTATCACACAGATACTGCTACATGGGCAGGAGAGAAGAGTAAGTCTAGGGCCTCACCCTCACTGCTGCCCCTGCACTGTTATCTGGCTGAATGAAGCCACACCTGCTCTAGCTCTGCCTATGGCTGGTGCTCTAATAAGCAGGTCTGGACACCAGGCTTGCCATAAGGATGGTGGCCCTGCCATCTCTCAACTGCTTCTCATTAGCTGGGACATTCCACTTTTCAACAAGCAAGGGCGCCCATGTTCACCAAGCTCTTCTTCTAAGTGCTGGTATTCTGTACATTGTATATGCTCACCCCAAACAAAAGCTCCCCTATCCCAGTGCAGTCTGGTGGCACAAAGGCTGCCAGCAGGATCCCTGTACATGCAGTAGTAACAACAATTCCTAAGGAAAGGGAGCTGGCCAGGCTCCCGGGAATGCTGGGGGGACCCCTTCCTGCCCAAAGCCCAGTGCTGCAAACTGCAGCCATGTGATGCAGGTACTCTGAGGTAATGACAGTCCCCTTTATTCATGGGTCATTAAGAGTTAAACCAGAAAGGAAGATGCACAACACATTCAGCTCATGTCTGCCAGCTGTAGGGTCTTGTTTTCTCCAGCTATCTCCTAACCATCCCCACACAAGGCTCCTGACAGCCTCTACCAAACCAACAGGGATGGAAATGGATGCCAGAGTACACTGACATTCTGAGTGACCACTGTGAGCCAAGCAGGAGTCAGGTGCTGGGGCTCTAGCACCAGGGACAGGAGCCTCCCCTAGAGGATGCAGTTAGTAGGAAGCGGTGATGGCAGCTATGATGAGAAGGCCAAGTATGTCCTCAGGACAGATAGCCCTGGGAAGAGCAGAGTGTGGGAATTGGATTATAAGGGTTTCTAAGTGTGTCCAACAGTCAGGGCAAGACAAGATAGTCTATACAGGAGCTGGGGAGATACCTCGGTGGTCTAAGCCTCTGCCTAGCAAGTGTAAGGACCCGGGTTTGACTCCCAGTACCACATGCCATGCCCACCCTGGACCCTGGGCACTAAGTGAAGTCTCCAAAACTGAGGGTGGTGGTACACACCTATAATCCCAGTGCTGAGGAGGCTGAGACAGGATGATTACTAACAGTCCAAGCTGCATAGCGAGATCCTGTACCAAAATATTAAGGTTTTTTTTTTTTTATTTTTAAAGATAGTTTATACATACCACAGTAGGTGACAGCACCTTCTAATAGCCACTCTACACAGAGGATGGTCAGCTTAGTCTCAGAACCACTGTAAGAGGAGGTAGAGGCACAAAGCAGAGATCCGTGATCCAGGTGAAGAGAAAAACAGGTGCTTATTGCCAAAGCCCAGGAGTCTAGGTAGTTGTAGGGCAGGGGCTTTCCCTGTGGGGCTGTACAGAGCATAGAGGACGTGCAGCCAGCCAAGCACAGAGCCTTCAGGCTGTGACCTGGTCTCAGGACCCCTGAGGGCTATATGTGGACACAGTAGGTCTGCTAATTGGCGGGGGCCTGGAACATGCGTGGAGGCTCACGTCCTCCCCTCTGCCCAGGCCTCTGACTGTCCCTCAGGTGATTTCTCCTTCAGTAAGACCACAGACCCTTACATTTCCCATATGTTCACTTTTGAAAACTGCAGAAAGATTGAGTTTCTATAAAAATAACTCCATTTTCAGTGAGTGAAGGGACCATGCCATTCTAGAGAAGCTTATGGTTAAGCCTTTTCTTAAACCCATTACCATCCTCTCAAGAAGGTCTCTTTGCTCTGAATCCAGATTTATTTTTATTTTTAATTTTTTTTCATTTTTCTTACAGGGCTTTCTTGCATTATAACTCATCTTTTGTTGACTTATTTTTCTAGTTAGTTCACATTGTTGTGTAATAGGTTTCCTTACCAAGACTCCTTTTTGAAAATAACAAACAGCTTTATCAAGGAGCCTTTCCCACGCAGACCAGGCCTGCAGCAGAGGCCTCCCACACTGTCACTGTGCTACCACAACCAATGGACCCACAGACTGCCAGGCGGGCAGTCAGAGGACAGGAGGCCAAGTTCTACCATGCTGCCATGCTGTGAGCAGAATCCACAAGGAAGATTCAATCCTCCTCCATAAGGAGTCAAAACCAACTGTTTTTAAGTGAAAAGGAACGGAACAGAAAGTAGTAGTAGGGCTGGCCTGATAGCTCAGTGGATTAAAGCACCTGCTTAGGTACACCACAGTGGCCGGGGTTCAATCCCTGGCCTGCCGTGCCTGCCCCCAGAGCAAGCTAACATGCTGATTGAGACTGGGTGTGGTGGCATGTGCCTGTAATCCCCGTGCTTGGGAGGCTTTTTTTTTTTTTTTCCAGGACCAGGGTTTGAACTCACAAGCTTGCACTTGCCAGGCAGGCACTTGGCCATGGAGCTATCTCCTCGGCCCATTTTTTGTTTAAACATTTTTTTCATGTACTTATTAGCCATTTGTATTTCTTTTTCTAAGAAATCTTTTTCATTTCAATTATCCACTTTTTAAATTTTTCTTTTTTTTGCGGGACCAGGGTTCGAACTCACAACCTTGCACTTGCCAGGCAGGCACTTGTGCCATGGAGCTATCTCCCCAGCCCCTGGGAGGCTGAAAACAAGAGAATCACTATGAGTCTGATCTATGTTGGGAGACCCTGCAGACCTTGCCCTAAATACAGAAAGAAAGAAAGAAAGAAAGAAAGAAAGAAAGAAAGAGAGAGAGAGAGAGAGAGAGAGAGAGAGAGACACAACAGAAGCCAGAGGCCAAAGTGCCATTTTCCCATATGAGCCCAGTCTCAACCTGAGCCCTCTGGGTGCCTCTAGAGGAAGCAGAATCCTTTTTCCTCTGGCCTCCCTGAGTGCTGGGAGCTGGGAAATAGCAGATCAACAACTACCGACCTCTGCAGAAAGCATACTGCAAGGGCGAGGCAGAGACAAAACACGGGCAGCCAAGGCTGCTGGCATGGGCCTGGCCTTGTGGCACAGAGGCTGCAGAGCCAAAAGATGCAGATGGCTCTATGCACCTCTTGGCTTAGAGAGGAACACAGCTTTAATTAAAGACACAGCTATGGTGAGCTCACATTTCCTATCCTTGCCTAAAGGTGCATTATGCAGCGAGTCATGAGAACACACTCGCTACGCCTCTGAAGGCCTAGAGACACTATGGCCAAGGGGCACCCAGGTGGTAACAATGACACCTGATTTTCTTCCTGAGAAATATAGATGCCATGCCTGCCTTTTGTTCTGTTAGGACTTCATTATGCTATGTGTGGTATATGCTGATGAAGAAACATTTGGTCCTTGGGTTGCTTTTTGATTGTTCTCCTCTAAAGGTGTCTATTTTATTTTATTTTTCAATTTTTATTACTCCAAGCTCCCCCTGTCCACTCCCCATCCCAGTAGCTGCTCAGTCCCAACCTGACTGCCTGGGGCTGAGTCTCTGGTAGCACTTGCTCTCCACGTCTAAGATGGCCACCAGCAACTCAGGCTGTTCCTATGCTTTGGGCCAGGATATGACAAGCTGCCCCATCACCCTCCCATGACCAGTCGCTTGCAGAAGGATCAGTGTTTGAGAGAGAGAGAGAGAGAGACAGAGAGAGAGAGAGAGAGAGAGAGAGTGTGTGTGTGTGTGTGTGTGTGTGTGTGTGTTTGAGACAGGGTTACAATTCAGGCTGGCCTTGAGCTCACTTTTGTAGCCCAGGCTGGTCTCATACTCGCACCGATCCTCCTGCCTCAGCCTCCCAAGTGCTGGGATTATAGGCCACCACGCCCGGCTTGCAGAAGGATCAGAGAGTAGATACATAAATGCTCTCTTTCCTACCTGGCTCCCAGGCAGAGCCAGCCCTGCCCCACCCCAAGGGCTCGCAGGCTGGCTGCCCACCTGGCTAGCAAACACTAGGTCCTCAGCCAAAGCGGGCAGAAAGCACTCAACACAAGGGCCCACCTTCCTGGTTCTCCCTATCTGCCTATACAACACACATGAGGAGCACCACTTTAGGTGCTCATCCTCAGGTTCTATGCCCTGTATCCCACACTGGTCATGCTTTGAGCTCTCATGCATACCTTGGTGCTCACGAGTATCACCTCGACCTTGGGTCTCAAGGTATCCTGTGTCCCCAGGAGGAAGCCTGGGGCTGCTCAGAGCAAGGAGGTGGGAAACAGCAGGGCTCCCTTTCTGTGAGGGCTATGCATGCAACTCCATGTGATATTCAAGTTCTGCAGGAAAAACACTAGGAATCCACTGGCAGGAGATAGTGCCAAAGTTTAGGGTTTGGAGAAAATGCTCCCAGTGGCTCCCACACCAAATAGCTGTGCAATTTAATAGTATCTGCAGCACGGCACTGTGGGCACGCCTATAATATCAGCACTTGGGAGGCTGAGGCAGGAAGATCATCACTAATTCAAGGCTAGCCTAAGCTATATATTAAGTTCAAAGCCAGGCTGAACTACACAGCTAGGTCCTGTCTGAAAAACAAAAAGTGCCTGCCTCAGTGTTCTTATCCACAAAAATGAAATAGGGATCTCAGCTTTGAAACACTCTTCTGTGGGTTAGAGAGGAATATACAGAGAGCCTGGCTCCCCATGTAGCACATGGTAGGCCTTAGCAAAAACTCCCTTCCCACACATTCCCAATCCAGCCCAGCATGCACACTAAATCTAGGTCAAGGCTGGCCCTTCCCAGAAGGCCTGGATCCTCTGGGCTGAGCAGGCAAGAACCCAAGGCCCTGGATACCTTGAGAACCTGCACCTGGTCCTTGTCCCTGGAAGCCAGCCCCAGGGTCTGAAGGATCAGTGTATTACGTGCAGGTGCAGAGAAGACCTGAAAACAGCTGTGAATTTACACTACTTGGCCACATAGCCAACCAGCAAGAAAGATGATGGTGAGCTCAGGGTCCTGCGAGGGCCACATCTTCTAGTACTGCTAGGTAGGGGAGACTGAAGAGGACTCTGGTATCACCAAGGGCCAGCGAATAGCCTAGAGGAACACATATGGAATCCATCTTTCTCATCACAAGAGTCAGTGTCACCTCTGCTTTACAGAGCAGACCCCAAGGGAAGAGGGGCAGCTGTGTTCACATAGCCCAGGTGGGGAGGCTAGATAACTCCTGGCTACTCCAGGGATGAATGGCCAGGACACCCCTTAACACTGGTGAACAGATGCTCTAGGGCTCTGACTCAAC